>JAYEVE010000820.1:0-110613 GCA_036346375.1 Guadua angustifolia
AATACAATTTTTATGAGGATGAACAATCTTTATCAGGGAGGAAACACACTATACTTGCAGTATGCATGATCCGGGGAAGTTGCTGAACATATCTATAGTGTAAATTCCGTATTAATTACCTTTCAGCAAGCCTTGAAACATTAAGTTTTCGAATACCTTGACATGTAGCTTAGTGACAACCACTTGAAAGATTAATAAACTATACCTGCTTTGCTAAATTGAATTTGAACCCTGAAAAAACTACTTTTAAAATAGCACGATATGCAACATATATAGTTCTAGATCCAGTAAATACCAAGAGCTGGTAGAAACGGGCATGTTAGTACCTAGAAGCAAGAAATGTAGAGGGCACTAAAATGCAAGAAGCAAAATCAACAAATTACTAACATGAAGATTTTGTTAGTGGCGATCGAGCGTGAGCTCGAGTGGCCAGCATCGTCGTTTGCGTGCTCGCCCGGGTGCGCGTCGGACCGGGTACAGTTGCGGGTGTGTGCGTGGACGTGTGTGTGGGTGGATGTGTGCAACTGTAGCCCGACTGTTATTCTCTCTTTCTATACTGAATGCTAGAGCTCATGTAATCCATAAGCAACAAAGAGAGGTCATGTAATCAAATCCTAAGAATCCATAAGCAACCTAGCATATACTCTCTTCTTTATTTTTTAAATTGCATTTTAGAATGTGTGCAGTCAACTTTTAAAACTTTGTCCGCTAACATGCACAAAAGTACCTCGATTTGTTACTTGGAAATGTTATCACTAGATTTGTCATAAAAAATACTTTCATATCATTATATTTTTTAATAACTTCTACTAATACATGACTAGAAAAATAATGTTCAAATGTATGTATCAGAGACTATGTCGATGTCCAAAATGACGAGCTAAACTAAAAATGGAGTTAGTAGTTATTAGGACTAAATCTAACTTTTAGCAAGAGAAGGCGAATGAAACAACGGTTAGACTATCCACCAATTAGGAACGTACATTCTGAACCACACGTAGTTTGGTACTTAGTTACAACTGAGGTCTCTTCTCCCAAACGCTCCTCCGTCCAAATTTAGGACGTATATTTTAAAGGGAGACTTAGATATTTGCCACTCCTCAATTTGAAAATTCGATACCCCATACAAAAAATGCCACTCAGTGGCACTTTTTCTACATGCAAATCAATTTCCAAATTGAGGAGTGGCAAATATCTAATTATTCCTATTTTAAATGGTCTTGTGTATAAATATAGGACGTATTTTATATTCTAATGCAAAAGTAGTATGAGGTTCCTTTTATACCCCTAATAAATATCCAACTTCACTTTATAGTCCCTGCATGCATACATTGAAAATAAGGCTTGATATATATAATAATTAGAGATAGTCTAGCCATTATAATATCTTCTTGATCCATATGCAAAAGGAAAATATATCCTATAAATTTGGATGGAGAAAGTACAAATTTTGGATGGACAGAAGTGTTTTTTCTCCCAGCAACTCTTTTGGTGAACTGGGCAACTAATTGTCTCCTGTCGAAGGCCATGCGGACTGATGTTTATTACATGACCAAAGTAGTTACTCCCCTAGATTATGGCAGGCCTAATAAACTTTCTAAGTTTATTTATAACATAAATCCTATATCAGCTATTTGATAAAGAGAACTCATATATTTGTAGCCAAGAGAACTCCAACATGGTTTGTTTTATTGATCTCAGTGTTTTTCTTAAAAAAACCCTTGATTAAAGACCTACAATCTTCAGTGAAGCTAGAGGGAGATAAACATTTCAGTTAGCACTTAGCAACTGTTGTTTAAAATAAAAGCATACAAACTCTCCATCTTGGCCATCCGATCGGCGTGGAAATAAATCACCTTTGTGCATTTGAAATCAGGCTGATTATGCCCTCTTGAGTCTGCTGGACTTTTATATAGATTGGATTTTTTTTATGGAACAAACCGAACAACAAACCTGCGTAAGCGAACAAAACAAGACTACCCAAGTAGAAAAACAAGGTACCAGTAGAGTAGCACTAAGAAACTCTGGATTTTGCATCAATTATTGAGCGGATGAAGTTAGTACATCCTAGAGGGGAGAAACAGAAGGAAAAAAAAAAAGAAAAGTCTTTGGCGGCCGAAGACTAGGAAACATTTCGCCGCCTTCTTTTCTGTACTGCCACCGCAATCGCTAATACAGTTCTCTGCATAATTCGTATTTTTTTGAAAGGGCAGCAAGAGAGTTGCTGCTAATTTTATTAAGAGGAAAAAAAGGAGGATAGATCCTGTTTTTAAGGAAAAAATCGAACCCGTAAAAAAACCTCACAATTAGCCACTATTGAGAACTATAACAAGTACACCGCTCCGGTGAAAAAACCTCATAATTCGCATTTCTTCGTATCGTTTAGATCTGGGCAGCTACGCAAAGTCTCCGCTGCGCACAGTGCAGCATGCCGGCCGCTTCAATTATTTAAAGAAACCTCCTCCCTCCAACACAAGGAGAGACTTCGTCTGACAGCTTCCTCCCTCCCTCACTCCCTCCTTGTTGCTGCTCTCCTTTGTCCCTCTTCGGCTCCGGCCAAACGGCTGGCGAGCCAGGGCCGGCCGCCGGCCTTGCGTGCATCGACGCCGTCAGCATCGTCTAGCTAGGTACTCGTCGCCCTCTCATCCCTCCATTCCATTCATTGGCATGTTTCTCTCACATAAGTCGGAGAGATATCCCAGTGTCTATTAATTGGCTTGTTCCTCTCATACTTAATAAAGAGATGAAGACTTGAGATTGCGTTTATATCCTTGCTTTGCTTGAACTGGTAGTGCATCCTTGGAGAGATTGTGCACGCAAATTAAGGAATTCTTTCTTTACTCACTGTAAAACTCTCTTGTTCTTCTTCTTCTTCAAGGGGAAAAAAAAACTCTTTACCACTCACTACCCTCCCAAAAAAAAAGATGTGCAAGGGAGTACTATCTGGGAAGACCCCTGTCAGTAGGTGTTAGTAGTAGTGAAAGTTTCATTTACTTATCTAGAATTTGACAAAGGTGTGTGAAAGGTTGGGACTTGGGAGGTCAAGAGTACAGCCAATGGGGATGATTTGTGATCAGATTAACCCTTAAACAAATGAGATTATTATTGTCTTGGCCTTTGGAACTGAGTGAGGGCGGTGTACATGACCCTAGGGGATCTTTGATTAAATTACAAAAAAAAATACCTAGCGTCATGTGAGGCTCATAATTAAAATTTTGTGCATGAGTTATACACAGGGTTGGTGTATCTGTGGTTTGGAGGTCAATATACGCGAGTATAGTACTATCGGAATGATTCTCCCGCGGTTTCTTGTCAAAAGAGTTTCTCTATATTGAATAAATATACATCCCTCTGTTTCTTTTCAAAACAGTTCATCTATGTTGAACAAATACGCATGGCATATTCTTGAAATCATTTGGACTTTTACAGAAAGAACTGGGTTCATTCGAATTTGGTCACTCCATAAGACCTGCTTCGTTGCGGAGTACTCCCTCTGTTTCCAGATGCATATCATTTTAGCTTCCAAATTTTGTTCTAAATACATGTTATTCTACAATTTCAATGTGACTTTCTATTCTTTTATTTCTTCTACACCTCTCTCCTTGAGCTATTTCTAATGTCATTTACTAATATGGACTGGAGCAAGACACACCATCCAAAGATATAACAAAAATGTGCAATACAGTCTTTTGTAGTTTTGGTTTGATAAAGATGGACCTAGAATGATATCTATTTAGAAACAGGAAGGATATATGCTTCGGGTTCTCTCGCTAAAATCAATCGTCTTCGTGCAGAGCAAATTGTGACTGATATGTGGACCCTACTGATGCTTTGGGGCCCACATATCAGTACAGCCCATAAAAGGTTTCCTTCAAAAGAACTGTTTGCTTAAATACTCCTGTCTATTCCTGGTATCTCTCTTCAGATACAACAATTGCAGAATTAATCTCGTATCGATTATAATCATGCAAGCAGGTATTCTATTAATGGTACTTCAGAATACAATCACAATTCACAAGGCAGATGCACTAAAGAAAATGCCAAATGATGACTAAAAATATGCATGCATGCATTGCTTTGCACCCCTGTCGATTACATTTATGCTGCTGATTTACTAGGAGCCGGCACCGGTACCCAATGAATCTTGTGCATTTTCATTACTCCGTTGCTTTAGCAGCAAAGAAACCAGAATATTTTTGGTTCTTTTTTAAAGCTTCCCATCTCGGTTGAGTCAACCTCTTCTTGTAAATGTAAAAAAGTTATGCTTGGTTTAAACACCACCACCACCATCATCATCATCTGATGTCTTAGAACCATTGATGCAGGTGGTAAGTGCCGCAGGAGCCTAGAGTTTGATATACCAGTCCAACACCTGAAGAAGGCCTCCAAGGTGTTCGGGAAGTGCAGGCAAGAGCAGCAAGAAATCAGGAATGTCGCTCGAAGTCGAGAATTTGCCGAGCGCAGAGACGGCCAACCGGCTCAAGCGCCACGACTCCCTCTTCGGCGACGCGGAGAAGGTGTCCAATGAGAAGCACCATGGCTCCGAGGTATGCTTCTCCTGCAACGGTGCAACCTGGCGATCATGCTGCAGAGATGTTCCCTCTGCAGCGGAGCAGCCAGACTGTGGTTTAATTTCCCTTTTGGGCGACGCAGGGGAGCTGGATCCGGACGCTGCACCTTGCCTTCCAGAGCGTCGGCATCATCTACGGCGACATCGGGACGTCGCCGCTCTATGTCTACTCCAGCACCTTCCCTGGTGGCATCAAGAACAACGACGATCTCCTGGGCGTCCTGTCGCTCATCATCTACACCCTCATCATCATTCCGATGCTCAAATACGTCTTCATCGTGCTGTACGCGAACGACAACGGAGACGGTAAGCTCGTACCTCTGAAATCTGGGCATGATAAGCCGAAGTACAGGTGCTTACTACGTATGCCTGATGTTCAATTGGTATTTAACAACACCCAACTGTCGTTACAGGCGGCACGTTTGCGCTTTACTCGCTGATATCACGGTATGCCAAGATACGGCTGATCCCGAATCAGCAGGCGGAGGACGCGATGGTGTCGAATTACAGCATAGAAGCGCCAAGCTCGCAGCTGAGGAGGGCGCAGTGGGTGAAGCAGAAGCTTGAGAACAGCAGGGCGGCCAAGATTGTGCTCTTCACCCTCACCATCCTCGGCACATCCATGGTGATGGGCGATGGAACCCTGACGCCAGCAATTTCTGGTAACGAAACAGCAAATAGAGAGTCAGCAGCATCATCATGTGCGGTAAATGGTAATCAGTTTACAGAGTACTAACACGTTGTTCATGATTGTGCTGCAGTGCTCTCTGCAGTGAGTGGGATCAGAGAGAAAGCGCCAAGCTTGACTCAGAGTACGCGAAAACAGAATTAGCGAGATGTCGATGATTGATTCCTACCCTGTTTTTCGTCGCGCCTAATGTTTCTGACGTTGCTCTTTGTGCAGCACAAGTGGTCTTGATCTCGGTGGCGATTCTGTTCATGCTCTTCTCAGTCCAGCGCTTCGGGACTGACAAGGTCGGCTACACATTCGCTCCGATCATCTCAGTGTGGTTCGTGCTGATTGCTGGTATCGGAATGTACAACCTCGTCGTTCACGACATCGGCATTCTTCGGGCCTTCAATCCGATGTACATAGTACATTACTTCAGAAGGAACGGGAAAGACGGATGGGCTTCACTTGGTGGGGTTATCTTGTGCGTCACAGGTGACATTTCTGACCGAAAAAAATGCAACCGAAAAGGGATTCGATAGGCCTGCAAGGCTGTAATCTGGATTCTCTGTCATGTTGAACAGGCACAGAAGGTATGTTTGCTGACCTCGGACATTTCAACATCAGGGCCGTTCAGGTATACTTGCTTATTGCTTCACTGTTTTATCGCTCTCAACCATGTGTATCTAGTCTTCCAAAGTAGCAGTAATCTGTCCCTGAGCGAGGTTTCAGAAGTCAGAACAGAAGCATCTTACATCGGTTCCTGCATTTTCACCTGCAGATCAGCTTCAACGGTATCTTGTTCCCGTCGGTGGCACTATGTTACATTGGGCAGGCGGCATACCTGAGGAGATTCCCAGAGAACGTTGGAGACACCTTCTATAAATCTATCCCAGGTTTGTAAACAAACTAACACTGCAGTTTTGCTTCTTGGAATCGACTCGCCTAGTAAAGATAGCACAGATGAGATGATTAAGATCAACACTCCATGTCTATGTTCCTGCAGCACCAATGTTCTGGCCAACCTTCCTCATTGCCATTCTTGCCGCCATCATAGCAAGCCAAGCAATGCTCTCTGGTGCATTTGCCATCCTCTCCAAGGCCCTGTCCCTCGGCTGCATGCCCAGGGTCCGGGTGATCCACACCTCGAAGAAGTACGAGGGGCAGGTGTACATCCCTGAGGTGAACTTCATGATGGGATTGGCGAGCATCATCGTCACGATCGCCTTCAGGACGACCACCAGCATCGGCAACGCTTACGGTATGTAGCTAGCGAAGGACGACGGGAAAACCTCGTGTCGATCTGAGACTTCCAATGGAACGACGCTAGCTGCTCGAAGTGAACACTCTACTCGATCACTCATCTGATGTGATGTCTGTGATATGTGCGCAGGGATCTGTGTCGTGAGCACATTCTCGATCACGACCCACCTGATGACCGTCGTGATGCTCCTCATATGGAAGAAGCACGTCGTCTTTATCCTGCTGTTCTACGTCGTGTTTGGCTTCACGGAGATGATCTACCTCTCCTCCATACTGTCCAAGTTCGTCGAGGGCGGGTACCTCCCCTTCTGCTTCGCGCTGGTCCTGATGACCCTGATGGCGACATGGCACTACGTCCATGTCAAGAAGTACTGGTACGAGCTCGACCACGTCGTGCCCAGCGGCGAGATGACGACGCTGCTCGAGAAGAACGACGTGCGGCGGGTCCCCGGGGTGGGCCTCCTGTACTCGGAGCTGGTCCAGGGCATCCCCCCGGTGTTCCCTCGGCTGATCAAGAAGATACCATCCGTGCACTCCATCTTCGTGTTCATGTCGATCAAGCACCTGCCGATCCCGCACGTGGCGCCCCCGGAGAGGTTCCTCTTCCGGCAGGCCGGCCCGAGGGAGCACCGGATGTTCCGATGCGTGGCACGGTACGGGTACACCGACAAGCTGGAGGAGCCCGAGGAGTTCGCGGGGTTCCTCGTGGACAGGCTCAAGATGTTCATCCAGGAGGAGAGCGCGTTCGCGGCTCAGGGCGAAGCGGCGGAGAACGACGAGGCTAGCTCCGCCATCGAGGCTTCTTCGGAAGGTCAGGGCCAGGCGAGGCCGAGGCGATCCACGCACTCGGCGGTGCACAGCGAGGAGGCGGTGGTCCAGCCGCGGGCGAGCGGGAGGATCAGCTTCCACGCGAGCTCGGCGCAGGCGGTCGAGGAGGAGAAGCAGCTGATCGACAGGGAGGTGCAGCGAGGGGTGGTGTACCTGATGGGGGAGACCAACGTGACGGCGGAGCCCCGGTCATCCATCATGAAGAGGATAGTGGTGAACTACATCTATACGTTCCTGAGGAAGAACCTGACGGAGGGGCACAGGGCGCTCTCCATTCCCAAAGATCAGCTGCTCAAAGTCGGCATCACATATGAGATATGATCCGCATCAAAATTTACATTAGGGTACCACCAAGAGAGAAAAAAAAGATGAAGATATTAATTTTTAGTATCTCTTGGCACTACCATAGGATTAATTTTAATACCTCGAAAGCACGGTAAAAAAAAGTATTTCGAGATATAAGGATTTTTACCAGAGCGACCTGCCTCGCCAAGCGTTTCTTGGCGCGCATGATGTTGAGTTGAAAGGGCAAAGTGCCACGCGCGGTTGGTTTAATAAAGAGGCATGTGTGGGTTTCTTTTCTTTTCTTTTCTTTTAGCTGGAAGGTTTTGTTTTTGGTTTTCTCTGTACAGTGTGGTGTGACCAGAATGTGTCCAATGTAAGGATGATATTGGAAGTAAAAGTTTAACCGGTGATGTGTCGATCATATTCCTCCAAAATGGCCCACAGGCAGATGGAAAGTTTGACCTCTGCTACTATTTACTGCTTGCACTCTTCTCTCGCTGCTTCCCCGGTATAAGGGATTTAAACGTACTTGTTAGTTAGGTGTCACCGATAGTTATTACATAAGAGCATCTCCAACAGTTTCTAATATTTAGACTCCCAATATTCTTAGATTGGGACCTTCCCAAAAAATTTTGGGTCTACAAAATACTTGTTCTCCAACAGTTCCTATATTTTCTCCCAAAACACCTTTAAATTGGTCCGTTGGGCCATCCCGGGTATGAAATAATGTTGATTGAGAGCGGACAGAGCACACAAAAATAAGGAGTCGGGGTGCTGTTTTTGGGCGTGCCAAAATTTGAGGAGCTAGAAAGAGGAACTGTTGGAGTACTTTTTTTTGCAATCAAGTCCAAAATCAGATTTTAGGAATGGATTTTAGGCACTGTTGGAGATGCTCTAAAAAACTGTATATGATAATAATAAGTAATAGATAGTTCTAATTACGAACCTTTTGCAATAAGCATAAATAACAGACAGTTTATAGTTATGAACCATTTGTGATATCCATTTTCTGTACATAATTTCAAGTTTATTGCTAATCTCATGAATCAAGCTAACCATACCCTTTGTATAGATACATAAAAAACGTTGAAACAGATATAAGATACACAACTCATAGCTGAGATAAATATATACAACACACATTGAAACATAACAAAATGACTTAAAATTCACAATTCAAATACATCTACATGCACTTCATAGAATTCACAGTTCAACAATACACACAAGCCGTGATACAACTTATGGACTATCCGAGGCACTAAACTCATCCCAACTTGAATTACATCAGCCAGGAAGAAGGCGGCGATCTCTCCTTGAACCTTCGCAAGATCCTCACAGGGAAATGAAGAAGTAGAGAATTTCTCTACTCGATCGATACTAAATGCATACAAGATGCTTAGGCCACCAGATTACTCCTGGTCCTTGGTCTCATAACTACCAAATTTCTACTGCTTATATTGTACTCCTACCATATCTTTACTCTTAACTAAAGTAATGAAATTCTAGACCAGTACATGAGAAGTGGAGGGTAACGGTGTGGTGCGAAGAAGACAAGGATGGTGACGGTGTGGTGCCAAGGGCGACAAAGCGGTGCAGAGAGGATAGGGATGGCACAGACGATGTGGTGATGAGGGCGACAACACGGTGCTAAGAGGACAAGAACAGTGACAGCGATGGCGTGGTAATAAGGGCGACGGTATAGAGAGAAAACATTAGATTTGGATGGAGAGACGCTCAGTACAAGTATCTGAATCGACCAGGTAGGAGTTAAATAGACATAGTTGCCTGCTTGTGATTATAGACATTTAGAATACGTCAACTATTTGTCATATTTGATCATCACATACGTTTGTAACAAAGGAACCGTCAGTGATAGTTCGTATCACAAACGGTTACGTAATAACTGTATGTGGTATGCATTTTTTAATAATTTTTCCTATTTTATAGCTAGCTTTAGGAATCACACTAGCCATGCCTTATGTACAGATATAACAACAGATAACAACATTTCACAGTTGATTAACATATACAACAACACAATACAATGAATAATAGGCAGTTAACAAAACACATATAAATCAACAAGAGACATTTAACAAAACATATGTGAAAATTAATAATCATGTTGAGTTAACAACAAAGTACAACATATTTTGTACAAAAGTACTCACACACACCGCCTCCTTTTTCGAAACATAGCAACAAATGGCTATGGCTGGATTGCACTAGAGAGTGTAGAATCTTTAGACTCTTCAAAAGATAGCACTTGTGTGAGACCCCGTTCTGATGAACAGGAACCTCCATGTGATTATTGTGCTATTCCCTGGATCAGTAGCTAGCACTCACATGTTTACAACAATTGGAAATCACAACCATACAATATAATAATTAAGCGGAAACGAATATACAAATAAATATTACAACTCAGAGAATCTAGCAGCAAAAGAAGCGAAGCCTTGTAGTGTACCCATCCAATCCCGCAGGCAACTGACCAGGCATAAATCCTTAGAAATACCACGGCAAAAGGATCCCGCAACCTGAGACGAAAAGAGACTCGAAGCCTCGCTAACTCAACCACCTACATAATAATTAAGCAAGGGTGAGTACTTTACGTACTCAGCAAGACTTGAGCAAAACCTACAATACATGCAGGCCATTTCAAAGGAAAGGCTTCAACAGTTAATTTGCATAAAGCGAATTTCATTTGTAAATCAAGTTATTTGCAAACGAAATTTATAAAAGCAAGATTAATTGATAACAAATAAGTAAAGCATAATAACACTCACAGGCCTCCATGACGTGAGCGACGAATCATTCACATCCTGAAATTCATCAATGCCGGCCCTTCGACAAAAAGCACAGTTGCAAAACAAATGATACCAACCCTTTTGAAAATAATAAAACCTCTAACATTGGAATGACTTCACCAAGTGCTCATGACATGCAGCGCTAATCGATTAGATTTAAACTCGCAGAGGTGTACAACTTTACCCACAAGTCATGATCTTTCGACCATACATAGTCGTTACATTACCTAGACATGGCTTTGACCAGCCCGGGACGTTAACCCCCGCCGTAGAACTAGAAACACACACCCAAGCCGTGGATCCACCTTCACACACCCAACACCACGTTTCTAAACACGGCAGGGCGTACACCGTTGCATGGGTGGAAACCCTTCCAGGCAGACCAAACCGGAATGCCTATGCAAGCTCCCGCCTACCAATGAACAAAGCCATGTCTAATTAACATAACAAGCTATGGCTACCCCATAAATAGCTCTCGTGGTTGCACGGAAATCTCGGATCAATAGCGTCCCATTGCTCGGTCCTTAATACGACACGGGCGACACTTCACCCTACACTACGTGCAATTCTATTCGCACATCCGGCTATCGCCAATAATCGCCCGCATCAACACATAGTTTTCTTTTGGGTTCTTAAACAAAGTACCCGCAACCAACAGAGACATTTTTAATGTTTTCAGGAAACAAATACTGGTTTGATCATGTACATCATTGATTCTAAAGCATGGCTAAGCAGGTTAATATGATCGTATATACCCAAGATGACATTAAGTAATGTCTAGCCCTATTATGTGGTTATCAAGGTTCACATTTCCATAATCATCAAGGAGATTCACGAGACAACAGGTATAACTACCAAATCCACAAGATAGCAATTTACATAAAGTAATCGCATGCATGAAACAGTTTGATGCACAAAAGGAATATAAAATACTGGGATCAATATGGTCAAAGGATGCTTGCCTTGCTTATTTGACGAATACGACGAAGACGAGGATTGCGGTTGACGATGGCGACGACGAAACTAGAGACGTCGGGTTCTACACGCCGATCAACGGAAAATACAGTAAAATACTAACTTCAATAAGGGCAAAAAGAAAATTAATAGAAAGACAAATAAAACTCTTCACAAGAAACAGGGATTGCTCTTTATGAATTTATTAGTCTTATTTTACGAATTCAAGATGCTAAAATTGGTTAAGATTAATAGAATTAATCATTAGCTGCAAGCTTCATTGATTTACTATTCATAATATGAGTTTCGCAACTTTATTACTTATGGGTTTTGCTCTATTAGGATTCAGATTCAAAGCAAGACGAAAAAGGAATATTTTCTTAGATTGCTGCAAATTATGTTCTAAAGATCATTTCTAAGCTATTCTTTACTAAATGCAGGTTTAGATGAGCTGCTTTGCGAGTTATTGAAAAAGGCTTAAACGATCATATTAGAGTATGAATGATTTGTTCTTTATCTTTAATTGATTTTGCTTCGAATTAGTTTTACGCAAGCTAGAACTACCGATTTAGGCTACTGGGATTATTTTACACTATATTTGAAAAGGTTCTGGTGATACAATTATCTAATATACAGATTTCTTCATTCTTACCGATTCATATGACGGTCTAAAGTAATGTGATTATTTAGGGTTATTAAGCTATCGAGATTAATATGCAAATCACATTGAACTAAGATTATCTTTTCATAGCAGGGTAGTATATACTTTGGAAAGCACTACTGGGCTAATTCCATAAATTTTAGGATTTTGGACAAGACTATAAACTTCTCGCTAAAATGGTTTATGCTATACTTAAGGACTATACTATTCAAAATCGGCAGGAAGGGGGAAATAAGGATTAATGCTTAAGGATTTTGAGCTATTTGGATTAATATGCAAACTTTGATAAAATAGAGTTATTTCTTTAGGATATGGTAGAATGAACTTTGCCTAGTGATTCTAAACTAGATTTATAAGTTTTACGATTTAGGTGAGACATTATATTCATTGTTGAAAAGGCTTAAGTGGTATTGTTAAGTTGACGTTATTCGGAATCGACAAGAATATGAAGTGCGAGGTTAACACTTAAGGGTTTTGAACTAATAAGATTAATATGCAAACCTTAACGGAATAAGATTCTTTTTATAGAATATGGTAGTATGAACTTTGTAGAGTATTTCTAAACTCGTTTTACTGATTTTATCATTTAGACAAGTTATTTTATTAACTGGTGAAATAGTATAAGTGATCACAATGCAAACCCTAAATCGGTCAATATTCAATTTTAAGTTTGCGGCTACACTATATATACATGATTCTTCATTCATTTTTCAGGTATTAGCAGGGGATAACCCTAAGGGTGTTTTAAAGCTGGTTCCACATTAATCTGGTGTTGGCCGTGATAGTTTATATGCATACGAAAGAATAAAGTCTTTTATAAACTTAATTTAAATTAGTTACTTTTGTTAATCACTGAATTCTTATACTTAAGAATAGGTTAAGATTGGCTCTACTTATTCATGTACATCTTTGCTAATGTTCTTTCCATGAAACACTTCTTAATTATGATTTTGTTCATATACATGAGTATGTGTATATATATACAAAGACTAGTATGAAGCATTGAAATTGAGCATATGTTTAATTATTTAGAAATCCTAAAAGTCTTGTCTAATTATTCATTTTCAGCATATACTAAACCCAGAAGTTTATATTATTGAGATTCATTCATTTTTCTCAAAGCATTTTATTTTGTTTATACACATTCTCTTTTTAGCCGAATTAAACATGGATTTATTTGATGAAGTAAACTAACTTAAAACATAAATATTTTTACATATTTGAACTCATCTCAGAACAAGGATTTCAAAAATATTTGGTTTTATTTATTTTGGTTAAGTCCAATTTAATCTTTTTCCTTAACATATAAATACTCATTTCGGTATTTTCATCTTAAAAATTCACACAGTAACTCTTTCAAAAATATTTTTGCATATTATAATACTATGTGATTTTAGATAATTTTAGGAATTTATTTCATCAAATTTAGATCTTTGGTTCAAAAGTTACAACAGTTTGAACTTTGGCTCAGATTTGAAATTCCAGTTTTAAAAACAAAATACGCTTTCGCTGTTTTGAAAGAGTACTCCTTCACGCGTGCAGTGCTCAGATCAAAACCCACCATGACTGACAGGTCGGGTCCACCTACCAGTGACTCAAAACAGGGGCTTCGGTTTCTTCCTCGCCGCCGGCGAACCATCACTGGAGCGGCTGCTCGGGTAACACCTAAGGCTTCACCTTGTCAATACGCATCTAGGGGACCTATCCATTTCAGCAGAGGTGGCCGGGAAGGTGGTCGCCACCGGTGAGGGGCGGCGGAGCCACGGGCGAACCACGGCGATTCACCACCGGCGAACCATTCAACAGAAGAAGTGCTCGGTGAGCATTAGTGAGGGTAGGGGGTTCCGTTTCACCTTGATTTGGGTTTGGAGATACACGAACAAGGTTGCCCATGCCGCCACGAGTCAAGAAGAAGACTCAAAGTCTTGGCGTTGTGCTGCTAAGAAAAGGAAATTTGACGCTTGATTAGCAAAGCATGAGGTATGGTGATGCTCAGGGGTGAATTAATTGGAAGAGATACCGCCTGGTGAACTCGATTTGCTGATTTCCCCCCTTTTCGGTTCTTCAGTGAAGAACAGCGAAAACAAGGAGGAGAAGGCGAGCTGGTTCAGTGTGAAGTTGAGAATGACTCAGAAGGCTCTAAACGACGCGGGCTTGGTCTTTTATAGCGAGCCAGCAGAAGAGCTCCCGAGTTTAACGCCTAAGCGGTCTCCCTTGGAAGTCACGGGCGAAGTGCGCTGCATCTGGGAGCCTCGGGTCGTGGCGAAGGCAAGGTACGTCGCTGGTGCAAGCTGAGGCGCTGCTGAGTGGCTTGGGAGGTGCTCTAGTACGGTAGCCGGTGAGTTACAGAGACGAGAGAGAGTGAGTGGGAGCGGCTCACTCGAGAGAGGAAAGGAACGGAGAAGAGCGAATGGGGAAGAGCATGACCGGTGGGACCGGACCCACATGGCAGTGAAGGCAAGAAATCAGCTCAAGGATGGACTCGGGCAAATGCATTGAACCTGCATTAATTTCGCCTGCTAATCTTGGTCAGAAATTTTTCATACTTTTTTTATACTCTCTCCTGGTAGTAAATGATCTCCAGTAAACATTTGAGATTCAAATAATTTGTATATTATTTACTAAAATTCTGACACTGTACAATGCACAGGATTTCAAATTCTGCTTTTGATTTATCAGACAATTCAAATATTTTTATAAATTTTTGAAACTTTTTTTTTCAAATTATTTTGAGCTATTTGTTCTTATGTAAAATTTTCAGCTCAAGATATTTCTCCAGGATTTTATAAAATTTCTGACATTAAGATTTTCAGAATTTCAGAGCTTCTGTTTTGGAATTATTTCGAGGCCTATCCGACCGGGTGAATTCTTGATATTTTTACTGGAGGTAAATACTGTATGAAGGGTGCTTTGGTAATTTTCTCAGCTTCATATAAACCCTTAGTATTTTTCATTAATTCGGATGATGCACTGTTTCTAGTCAAATTTGTCTTTTTCATCATTAATGATATTTTTACCATGCAGTAAAATAAAAGTTACCTGGTAAAAAGTTTAACTGAGAGATTACAATCTTTATTATAAATTTTCCAAGATTTTTTTCTTTTATCTTTTTATCTTCTTACCATTATCCATTCATTAATTCTCTTTATTTGATTTTTCATGCAATGCAAAACTCCAAAGGAGATCCGAATAAAACCAATAATGTCAAGAAAACTCAGAAATAATAATATTCAAACTTAAATTATTCATTTTCACTTTATTAAATTTTTGGGATGTTACAACTTGATAGGCACGTTTGAATGTCACATCTCTATATATAAAACTCTAACAACAACCATCTAGATCCTTCACAAGAGATGAATCCGACAAGGTGCCAAAGATCTGCCCATCATACTGGACAGAGAGATTGAATGTGCCTTCATTGTTCTTCGCATGCATAACTGAAACCTTATAAGAAAGATATATTGTATAAGCTAGAAGAAGACAGAGTGTCTTTCAAGCTCGATTTTTTTGCTTTTTTAGCTCTCTTAACCTTTTTTAAATATAGCCTTCCTCCAAAATCATTTACAGATTTGACGCCACAAGTTACCTCCCGTGCTCAGGAATCTCGACAGGTTGCCTATCGTGATAAGATTCATGTCGAGCTCCCTTCCTAGGTAGGAATCAATTCCATTAATTAATCACTAATTTAATTATATTTATTAATTTATCACTAATTTAATCATATTTATTAATTTATCAATTAATTAAATCACTAATTAATCTCCGTCTGTCCATGCCAGGCGAGCGCGGATCCTGCTACCGATTCCTTCCACGCTTGGCTAGCGCAGAACCTGCATGTTGATTTCTTCTATGCCAGCCAAGCACAGAACCTATCTGCCGATTTGAATTTGCTGAGCTCCCGTGGCGTGGCAGGTGACTCGTGTTGCCTGCCACACATTCCAAGCTTAGTAAAGAGGCTAGTTTTACAAATTCCAACGAAAGTATATTATATTTGTCATAAATGAATTTTAGAGTGCTAGAAAAGGGACAGCTCCTTCAAGCTCAATATGTAACCTAAACAGCATGAATCTACGTAGGGATCAAATGATGGGAGATTTGATATCATTTGCCCTATTTTCTGGGTGTAATTGATTATTTACTGTGTATATCTCACTGATATGTGCCTTTAGAGATCGTATGTCAATGAAATATGACGAGACAAATCATCGATAGGACAAGCAGTGTAATCTGTGCACGTAGAATAGGGACAAGAGAGGTTATGCTTTTTGTGTGTCATGTGCTGATGCTGCCCATCAGACATCGGATCATATCCCCCAGCAGACAGAATCTCTCCCGACCAAGTACCAACCATAGAATTATTGACACCTGTTGCAAACAGTTGCAAACAGGATTGAAAGTTAAACTATGATTGATTCAGAAACAAAAAATAAATAAGACATTTCAACATTACCAAACTAGGCCAATATCTTTTAACCTTTTAGCTATGTGTTTGCATGAGGGCTGTGTTGAGCAGTGAAGTGCAGTACTCTTCTCTTACTAGCAAGAGAGGGCAACAAGAAACAATGGACCTTCTTGTCGTTAACCTTCTTTTCTTTTAGAAAATTCAGTGGTCAGCTTTGGTATGCCAAGCTGCTAATTTCAAAACTTACCTTTCAGGCTTTCACAGACTCGCGCAAGAGGTTTAT
Organism: Guadua angustifolia; assembly: GCA_036346375.1. Lineage (NCBI taxonomy): Eukaryota > Viridiplantae > Streptophyta > Magnoliopsida > Poales > Poaceae > Guadua > Guadua angustifolia. The sequence goes on from JAYEVE010000820.1 coordinate 16,730, forward strand.
GGAATTAACTAGCAGGGTGACCCACGCATTTACGCGATTAGATTTTTTTAACAGTTTGTAGTATCAAATGATATAGCTTATATGCTTGATAGTATATTAATGTATTTTGTAAACTATTTAGATTTTTAAGATATTATAAACATTAGAAATGACAATAGAAGCTTGAAAAAAATTCAACTTAATAGATGTAATTGAAGTAAAAGCTTTGATAGAAGAAAATAATTGAAAATAAAAAGTTATTAGGGGTTCCTAGAAATGTAGCAATTCTTCATCTTGCATAGAACATATAGCTATATACCCTTGTTCTTTATTTATTAGTAACATTTTTGCAACCTGTTTTTGATTCAATGAATTTATGCATGCATATATACATGTAAGATATTATACATACTTGATTTACGCTTGTCGTATATCAGTCGCTTCTCTTATTCGATGTTTGCCAACTCAACGATGTTGCTTCTTCACTAACGTGAAGACCTCCCATCTGCTATGATACTAGTATATTTGCTTTTGTTGTTATCTAATAATATAAAGAATTTTTCCACCATCATGTGTGATGTCATGTCCCTTAGTATCGATGACATGTTTATAGCTACCCAATGGATATATATATCCTTTGTAGTTTGTTTTTAATGCAAAACTTCTTCTCTTCTCTACCAGGGCATCCCCGTCATCAAGCTTCTTTTGCTACTGGCTTTTTAAAAAATGCAGATGCACAACACTCGCCATCGTGGCTTTTAGCTCCTTCAGTTTTGGTATTTCTCTTTTTATTTTATTTTTATTTCAAATTTCAGTTATTTTTTTGTATGTTATTAGATTATACATGACATAGATTTTTTTAATATAGTTTTAGGTTGGAATCGTATACAAATCCAATCGGTATTATTTTATTTTATTTTTATTTCAAACTTAAGCTATTTAGAGATTTTACTTTAGAGTTCAGTATGGAAATTAAATTGCTAATTTTATTTTGCTTTATATTATAAATTTTAGTTATTTTTGTTTCAAATTTTATTTTTATTTTGTTGTTCGTATGGAAATCAATTTTCTACTTTTATTTTATTTTTAAGGAATTTTGGTTTTTATTGTACTTGATATGGACTCTTTATTTTGATGTTCGTATGGAAATCAAATTCCTATTTTTTATTTTTTATTCTGAATTTTAGTTTTTTATGTTGGAATTCAGATACAAATTCAACTACTTATTTTTACTCTACATTTAAGTTTTATTTTGATGTTTGTATGGAAATCAGATTACTAATTATATTTTATTTTTTATTCTAATTTTTAAATTTTTTATTCTGAATTTCAATTTTATTTTGATGTTGGTATGAAATTAGATAATTAATTATCTTTTATTTTTATTTCAATTTTTATTGTACTTGAACTCTTTCTTTTAATTTATTTTATTTTAATTTTAAATTTCAGTTATTTTTGTATTGTATATAACACAACTCTTGTATTAATTGTACATGATACAAACTCTTTCTTTTAATCTAGGCCATTATAATCTGGACCTACCATTAGGGGTGGAAATTAAGCTCGAGGCTCGAGGCTCGGCTCGGGCTCGGCTCGGCTCGGCTCGGTGCGGCAGCGAGCCGAGCCCGAGCCTACTAATGAGCTCGTTCAGAATTTAGTCGAGTTCGAGCCTACCACGAGTGGCTCGTTCGGCTCGTTCGAAATTCAGACTTAATTTACATACCATCCAGCCATTACCATTTCAACATTCCTAATCCTCAAGCAAATACTGAAAGTGCATCTAGGCCCCTCAAAGAGTTTTGGTGATTTATGGTAACACAATTCCATATACTAACGGTGCAAGTGAGATTCTATGCAGTGATCGAGAAGATATCATCGTTGGAAAGCAATTGGAGATCCCCACCATATTTAAAATTTTGAAAAGGCGGCATCAAGACTTTAGTCGTAAATCTTTTATTTTTATTGAGTCTAAGGATAGCCGTACTATTAAGGGGGATACGACGGAAAATCGCTTCTAGGATATGCTTGTGCTCATAGAATGAAAATTGCATCTCGAAAATTATTCAAAACATTGCATTTCCTATCAATGGGTACTTCTGGCCGAGTGGGTCAGGCCGGAGTATCCGGACATTTAGTCCGACACTCCTGCTAGAGCCCCTGTTGCATTCTTCGGTAGTCCGGAGTATCCGACATTTAGTCCGGACACTCGAGGTTAATTTGTCCGGAGTATCCGGTGAGTCCGGAGTATCCGGGGATTAAGTCCGGATACTCCGGGTTAACCCTCTCGGTTCAGAGCAAACTCTCTTCAGTCCGGACACTCGGACTAAATGTCCGGATAGTCCGGTTTATGAAGACAAGTGTAACGGTTGGATTTTGGGAGACCTATTTAAACCCTCACTCCAAATCCAACCGTTGCCTACCTCATTCATTGCAGCATTAACTCTCAAGCTCTCACTCACTCTCTCTTGAGCCCTAGCCTCTTTCTCCCCTTGAATCCTTGCTTTGATTTGAATCTTTGGGGAGAAAAGAGGGGATCTAAGTGCTTTGAGCTTGCATTTTGATTTTTGAGCACAAGTTTCATCCTCCAAGTCGATTTAGCGGCGTATTTGTTACTCTTAGAGTTTGAAGGGCTCCTAGACGGCAAGGAGTCACCGGGAGCCTCCAAGACTTGGTGTGGAGAGCCCCGGAAGTTTGTGAAGGCAAGCCTCGCCCCAAAGGAAAGAGGCAAGAAGAAGACCCATGAGTGCTTTGTGCAACACCGGAGGAAAGTGGTCAAGAGGGACCGGGCTTTGTGCCTCCTCAACGGAGACGTAGGATTCCCTTCAAGAATCCGAACTTCGGGTAAAAATCGTTGTGTCCTTGTTTTTCTTTTCCTTGTTCTAGGGTTTGTTGTTTTTGGAACTTCGGGAGCCCCGATCTACTCTATTGTTGTGTTTGCTTCTAGATCTTCACCATCATCAGGTACCTGACACTATTTAGAGTATTTGTATTCATTTAGATTGTTGAAAAATTGCTTAGATTTAAAATCCCCTCTTTGAGCTACTCAATCCGGAGTATCCGGACAATACACCCCGGATAGTCCGGACTGTCCGGAGTATCCGGATAAAATCCCCGGACACTCCGGGCTCAGACCCTTGGGTGAATTTAAATTGTTGCAAATTTTTTAATCCGCCTATTCACCCCCCCTCTAGGCGACATCACCGGTCCTTTCAATTGGTATCAGAGCCAAATCTCCGTAGTTTGGCTTAACCGCTTGGAGAATCTAAGATGTCGGATACACAGAAGAATACCGAAGCCCATGACCAAGACAAGGGCACGGGCTCCGGTATTGGGGTTGCTATTCCATTTTATTATACCTCTTTTGGTGTTTCAAGCTCCTCATCTTATGTCTCCGTGCCCTCCGGTCGAGCGCCTCATTTCGATGGCACTCACTATGCCGCATAGAAATATAAGATGAAGATGCACTTGAGATCGCTTCACCCTTCTATTTGGAAGATTGTGCAAACATGTTTCAAGCCCGTTGATCCAAACAACCTTACACCCGTAGAAGATAAAGATCAACATTTCAATGATTTGGCAGTCAATGCTTTGTTTAACGCCTTGAGTGATTCTGAGTTCAACCGAGTCAACGGACTCGAGGAAGCAAAGGCCAACTGGGATAGGCTCATGGTCAGTCGTGAAGGAATTTCAAGTGTCCGCGAATCGAAGATAGAGCTCATTATTAGTGAGCTAAGCCGGTTCACATTGGAGGAAAGAGAGTCCTACAACAAAATGTTTGACCGCTTAATGGTGCTTGTGAATCAAGCCAAGGGTCTTGGATGCACCGACCTTACGGACAAGGCCGTGGTGAAGATAATTCTTCGGGTGATCACTCCTACCAACCGCAACCTTGTTCAATTAATCCGAGACCGGCCCAACTTCGATACTTTAACACCTCATGATGTCATCGACCGGCTTATGATGGACGAGATGATGATAAAGGAAGCCGAAGTTGTTGAAGAACTCAAGTCGGGTAAGAAGAAAGGTATTGCCCTAAAGGCCGTGAAGACCGTGAGAGAAGTTGAAGAAAGTGCAAGTGAAGATGATGAGCCAAATGGCCCCCTAACCAATGAAAACATGGCGTTGCTTATGAGAAGATTCAATAAATTCCTCAAAAAGAAGGGTTACAAACCGGGAAGTCACTCCAAGAATCAATGGAGTAAGTCAAGAGGACAACACTCAACGAGGAAATGCTATGAGTGTGGAGAACCCGGTCATTTCATCGCCGAATGTCCACAACGCGAGAAGAAAGATGAGAAGCCCCACAAGAAGGATAAGTACCGGGGCAAAGACAAGGAAAGAAGCAAAAGATTCAAGCACTACAAGAATAAGGGGCAAGCACACATTGGAGAAGTGGGATTCAAACTCGACCGACTCGACTCAAGCTCCGATTCGATGAAGGAGGAATCGCTTCGCCGCCATCGCCGCACCCTCTACTCTGACAACGTCGAAGGGCCTCTTCGACAATTTGAGCGATGACGACGAAAACGCTCCAATGTGCCTTATGGCTAAGGGGCGCAAGGTATTAATCAAAGCTTCATTCTCTTCTATTGTTAATTCTTGCTTGGATGATAGTGATAACGATAGTGACGATGATTGTGTAATCAAGTCGATTAAGGACTTTGACATTCAAAAATTAGATTTACTTTTAAAAGATATTGAGAAATTGGAGGAAACTATTGAGCAAAAAGAGACTACTCTCGAAGCTCAAGAAGACTTGCTTATTCTTGAGAAAGAGAAAAATATTGAGCTAGAGAAGAGTCTAATCAATGAGAGAAGAAAATACGAGGAGTTGGTCGAAAGTTCAAAAATGACCAAATCCAAGTTGACTAATCTTGAGATCACCAATGCTTCACTCGTAGAGGAACTTGCTAAAGCAAAGGATGCTTGCAAGACTCTTGAGGTGAAGCTTGTTGATCTCTCGAATAGCTCTTCTAACTCCTCGACAGTTGTCTCCAATTCCTCATTACCATCTTCTAGCAATGGATGTGCTAGATGCTATAATATCAATATTGATACTTGTGCCACTAACCTTGAGACTTTGCAAGTACTAGCTCATGAAAATGAGAAGCTCAAGGGAATGCTTGAAGATGGACTTCAAAAGTCCTATAAGGCTAGCAAAGGATTAGAGGAGTACCTTGGTAAGCGCCAAGGTAACATTATGAAATATGGGCTTGGGTATATTCCGCCCAAGGGCAAAAAGAGCAACATCGTAGTTGCCCCCTTGAACAAGCCCATTCATTTCATTAAAAGCGAATGAGCTTCTAAATATAAGACTCATTCTACTTTCTTTGCATCGTATGTGCTTAAGAGAACTAACCTTGGTCGTGTAGTTGCTTGTCACATTGGAGGCAAGTCCAAAAATCATTCCAATGTGCGATCTATTTGGGTTCCCAAATCACTTGTTACTAACGTGCGTGGACCTAAACAAGTTTGGGCACCAAAGAGCAAAAACTAAATTTTATTTTGTAGGCCTACATCTCCGGTGGATCAAGTTGGATCTTGGATAGCGGATGTACACATCATATGACCGGAGAAAGGGCAATGTTCGCATATTTGGAAACCAATGGATCGAATAGTGAAAGCATCATCTTTGGCGATAATGGAGAAGGTGAAGTGGTAGGTTTAGGTAAGATCCTAATTACCAATGATTTTCATATAAATAACGTTTTGCTTGTTGAATCACTAAGCTACAATTTGTTGTCCGTTGCTCAATTATGTGAAGCGGGCTACAATTGTGTGTTTAGTGATAAGGGTGTGGATGTCGTTAAGAGGGATGATGGTTCAGTAGCCGTTAAGGGACGTTTGAAAGGGAATCTCTATCTTGTAGATTTCACTACGGATAGAATTAACCTTGAAACGTGTCTTATGGCTAAATCTAGCATGGGTTGGCTATGGCATCGCCGGCTTGCCCATGTTGGTATGAGGAACCTTCACAAACTCATTAAAGGCAATCACATCCTTGGACTGACAAATATTGTCTTTGAGAAAGATAGGGTGTGTAGCGCGTGCCAAGCCGGGAAACAAGTTGGAGCCTCTCATCCCGCGAAGAACGTGATGACCACCTCAAGGCCGTTGGAGATGCTTCACATGGATTTGTTTGGCCCCATCACCTACATAAGCATTGGAGGAAACAAGTATGGTTTAGTTATTGTTGATGACTTTTCTCGCTTTACGTGGGTGTTTTTCTTGCATGATAAAAGTGAAGCCCAAGGATCTCTGAAGAAGTTCATGAGAAGGGCTCAAAATGAGTTCGAGGTGAAGATCAAGAGAATTCGGAGTGATAACGGCACCGAATTCAAGAACACCGAGGTTGAGGAGTTTCTCGATGAAGAAGGCATCAAGCATGAGTTCTCGGCTCTCTATTCCCCTCAACAAAATGGGGTAGCCGAGAGGAAGAATCGAACCCTCATCGAGATGGCGCGCACGATGCTTGACGAGTACAAGGTCTCCGACATATTCTGGGCGGAGGCCATCAACACCGCGTGCCACAGCTCCAACCGGCTATATCTTCACAAGATTTTAAAGAAGACAGCGTACGAGCTCCTCACCGGCAAGAAGCCCAATGTATCCTACTTCCGAGTCTTTGGGAGTAAATGCTATATCCTCAACAAGAAAGCTAAGTCTTCTAAATTTGCTCCTAAAGTAGATGAAGGTTTCTTGCTTGGTTATGGATCAAATGCCTATGCATACCGAGTTTTCAACAACACCACCGGTGTGGTTGAAATTTCATGTGATGTGACATTTGATGAAACTAACGGTTCTCAAGTAGAACAAGTTGATCATGATGTAATTGATAGGGAAGAACCTCCATACGAAGCAATCAAGAAATTGGCCATTGAGGAGGTGAAACCGGTGGAGCAGGATGCAATCCCGAGCACCCCAACCCGGAGTGTCCGGGATATCTCCGGAGTGTCCGGACTTAACCCCAGATATTCCGGACTGCAATGCTCCAAATGGTACTCCTTCCTCATCCATACAAGCTCGTGATGGCTCAAACCCCTCTCAAGATGATGAAGGCCCTATTCAACGTTTAAATGCAACTGTTCCTCATCCAAGAGTGCATCAAAGCGTGCAACGAGATCACCCCATCGACAACATCCTTGGAGACATTAATAAGGGAGTATCTACTCGATCTCGTGTTGCAAATTTTTGTGAATTTTACTCTTTTGTTTCCTCTCTTGAACCGCTTAAGGTAGAAGAAGCACTCCAAGATCCGGATTGGGTGATGGCCATGCAAGAGGAGTTAAATAACTTCGAACGGAACCAAGTGTGGAAGCTTGTCTAAAGGCCCAAGCAAAATGTGATTGGAACCAAATGGGTATTTCGGAACAAGCAAGACGAGAACGGAATAGTGACGAGAAACAAAGCCCGGTTAGTTGCTCAAGGCTTCATGCAAATCGAAGGTTTGGATTTCGATGAAACATATGCTCCTGTAGCTAGGCTTGAATCCATTAGAATATTACTTGCCTTTGCTACTCACCATGATTTTAAGTTATATCAAATGGACGTAAAAAGCGCCTTCTTGAATGGACCACTCTCCGAGATGGTCTATGTTGAGCAACCACCCGGTTTCGTAGATCCAAATCATCCGGACCACGTCTACTTTCTACACAAGGCTCTCTATGGGCTTAAGCAAGCACCGAGAGCGTGGTTCGAGTGTCTTCGCGATTTTCTCCTCGAACAAGATTTTGTAGTCGGAAAGGCCAACCCTACTCTCTTCACTAAACATATTGATAATGATTTATTCATTTGTCAAATATATGTTGATGACATTATATTTGGATCTACTAACGAATATCTGTGCAAGGAATTTAGTAGGATCATGACCAAAAGGTTCGAGATGTCCATGATGGACGAGTTACAGTTCTTCCTCGGATTTCAAGTCAAACAACTCAAGGAAGGAACCTTTATATGCCAAACGAAGTACATCAAAGACATGCTCAATAAGTTCGGTATGGAGAACGCCAAGCCAATCAAGACGCCGATGCAAGCCAACGGGCATCTAGACCTCGACAAAGAAGGTAAACCGGTCGTCCAAAAGGTATATCGTTCAATGATCGGATCTTTACTTTATCTTTGTGCATCTAGGCCCGATATCATGCTTAGTGTGTGCATGTGTGCACATTTTCAAGCCGCTCCCAAAGAGTGCCATATGGTGGCCATAAAAAGAATCTTGAGATATTTAGTGCACACTCCTCATTTCGGCCTATGGTATCCTAAGGGTTCATCCTTTGAATTAGTCGGCTATTCCGATGCGGATTATGCCGGATGTAAGGTGGATAGGAAGAGTAACTCGGGAACTTGTCAATTCTTAGGAAGATCCCTTGTCTCTTGGTCCTCTAAGAAATAAAATTCCGTAGCCCTATCCACAGCCGAAGCCGAATACATAGCCGCCGGGAGTTGTTGTGCACAATTGCTTTGGATGAGGCAAACCCTAAATGACTATGGCCTAACCTATAACCATGTTCCACTCTTGTGTGACAATGAGAGCGCCATAAAAATTGCCAACAATCCCGTCCAACATTCCCGTACAAAGCATATCGATATCCGCCATCATTTTCTAAGAGACCACTCCACTAAAGGCGATATCGATATCCAACATGTGAGCACAAACGACCAATTAGCCGATATATTTACCAAGCCACTTGATGAGAAGAGATTTTGCGATTTGAGAAGTGGGCTAAATATACTTGATTCTCGCAATTTGGCTTGAAAAGTACACACCATTGATTGATGTTTGGAAAATACTTTAGAAAATTTTATTTGTTCCTTTTCGTGTTGTTCGAAATTTTTGATCTTCGGATCAAGCCCAATGCCGTGTGACTATGGATTGGTTGATTATATGTTCGCTAGTCAAACTGTGCAAAGGACTTTTAGGATCTCTTTTCTCCTTGCTTCAAGCCTTTCATCCTTCTCATTCCTTGAAAATTCCCTTTGGATCCCGAGCTGTCTGCCCGGACACTCCGGAGTTTTTGTCCGGACTCTCCGGACAGTCCGGAGTATCCGGACTAATTGTCCGGAGTATCCGGGTTGAGCGGTCTACCTATAAAGCCTTGCGGGGGGAGTTCCTTTCTCTCTCTTCCCTCATTTCTCCCAAACCGCTCCACTCAAATCTGGTGCCCTAGCCGCCGCCCATGGTTCTCCTCCATCTCCGGCGTGTTCCTCTCCCTCCGGAGACTCCGGATCATTCCTCGGGCTTGGGGAAGGCATCTCCACTTGCCGTCATCTTCGATTGCCTTCTCTTCATCTTCCTTGTGATGTCTAGATTCCATGAAATAGGGTGGAGGTTTCCTTGGAATGGGCTCATTGTGGTTGTAGTTAAGTTTTGAAATTTAAGTTTTAGGGTTGAGCGCGAGCACTATTGATTCACCTCCTTCATCCTGAGTATCCAGTTAATTGTCCAGGACTTCCGGACTAAATCTCTGAGTGTCCGGCCTATACCTCTCGCCCGAAGAAAAGGCAACTTCTTATGAACTCCTTTGTCACTCCAATCTTGTTCTCTATCGAATGTCTCTTCCTGTGGAGGCCAAGGCAAGCGCCAATCTTCTTACCGTTAAGCCTCCGGAAGAAAAGGCCGATGAGAAGGTCACCAAGGCCGTGCCAATCTTCTAACTCCTGCTCAAGCTCATGCTCAAGATGATCCCGAGGAGCATCTTGCCAAAGAACATCCTGCGGATGCTCATGCGAGGCTTCGAGAGCAAAAGAAGAAGCATCATCAAGCATCTCGTGAAGCTATTGGTCCGCTTGAGAAGTTTTAGCCTGTGTGGAGGTACCCTGGCCAGATGATGCCTATGCGTGTGGTTGACTACAGAGTAGGCTCTGGAAAAGGTAAAGCCATTGTGGATCAAAGGAAGAAGGACTCGCTTGAGTTTCATCAGGATGAATATGTGGACAAGCGGTTCTGGAACCGGTTTCAATCTGATTTTTATGAGACAGTTCTTCTTCCCATGGAGCGACCCGTGATGAAAATGAAAAGAATTGACTGGCTCTACATGTCCGAAGCTCACAATCCGGTATTTGATGAAGTCATCCAAATTTGTGAGCGTCATAAGGTAAAGGATATCATGAGTTTTCTTTACTCTTGGAATGATGAAATCATTATGCAATTCTATGCCACGCTGTACTTCGACAAGAAACAAGATGCTATATGGTGGATGACTGATAAACTATGGTATGTGGCCACCAAAAGGACCTTCGCCAGAGTTCTACGACTGCGGTCAGCTGATGGTGATGCCAAATTGCATGACAAGAAGGTCTTAGCTCCTGAGCAACTTGAAGACTTGTATGACTCGTCTCAGCACTTCGTGGTTGGCACAATAAAGGGTCTCAAGCTGTGCCTGCAGTTCTTCTCAGGTTGCTTCGGGTCATTCTTTGGCCCAAGGAGGGGGATGCGTCAGCCATTAGCTATTATGTTCGTAACTTGCTATATCATTTGGTGGAGCACACTCATGGGTTTGATGTGGTGGATTTTCTTTGGGAAGCAATCAGATACAACTCTTTGAGCAATTCTAGCAGCTGCGGGTTCATCATGGCACTCATTGATCATGTCACGGGCCTCGACTTCGTGAAGGATGTGGAGCATTTGTCATACAAGGTTCGTCCACCTTCAGCCTCGTCAGCTCCTGCAGCTCCTGTGGAGAAGTGTCCTAGGGGTCGTCCAACCCGTGCCACTCCGTCAGCTCCTCCTGCCGCTCCAGCCTCAGCAGCGGCTCCTGTTCCTCCTCTAGGCTCTCCTAGCACCAGCAGAGACACCATCAAGAGGATGCTTAAGTGCCTATTTTGTTTATGCCAAGATGTGTCTGAGCAAGTCAAGGAGACCCGTTGAGAGCTTCGTGAGCATCGCCGCGAGTTCCGTGCTTACCGCCGCCAGCAGGGTGAGGACCTTCCCGCCAGCAGTGAGTCCGAGGAGTCAGCTGTTGCACCTACAGTGGATTTCGCTACTCAGCAGCTTTTTGGACTTGACCTCGCACCCTGTGGCGTACATGGCAAAGCAGCGAGGACAGCGAGGAGGATGACTATCAGCCTTCTGGAGACGAGGAGTGATCGTCTGCTGTAGACTCTTCCTTTTTGGTGTCTTGATGCCAAAGGGGGAGTGAGTACTGTGCTTTTGGTTGTGCTTTGGTGATTCGTTCATTTGCTTATTGTCATTGTTGCTTAGTTGAACTTGTGCTTGTGGTTGTGTTAGTTGGTTGATGATCTGGATGTTGATCTTTTGATTATTGTTAATTTCCCTTTAGTAATGCATTTGCGTGATATCTTATCATATTTATTTCTGCAAATTATCTGCTATATATCATGTCACATTCCCTCGAAAACAAACATTTAGGGGGAGCTCTCGAAAAATTAAATATGTGCATTTAATATTCAACTCAAATTCTTCCAATGCACATGTTTAGGGGGAGCTTCTCCGTGTATTTGGCTTTCCAAATACTATCACATTTCAATTTTTATCTAAATCCAATTGTGTTGTCATCAATTCACCAAAAAGGGGGAGATTGAAAGTGCATCTAGACCCTCAAAGAGTTTTGGTGATTTATGGCAACACAATTCCATATACTAACGGTGCAAGTGAGATTCTATGCAGTGATCGAGAAGATATCATCGTTGGAAAGCAATTGGAGATCCCCACCATATTTAAAAATTTGAAAAGGCGGCATCAAGACTTTAGTCGTAAATCTTTTATTTTTATTGAGTCTAAGGATAGCCGTACTATTAAGGGGGATACGATGGAAAATCGCTTCTAGGATATACTTGTGCTCATAGAATGAAAATTGCATCTCGAAAATTATTCAAAACATTGCATTTCCTATCAATGGGTACTTCTGGCCGAGTGGGTCAGGCCGGAGTATCCGGACATTTAGTCCGGACACTCCGGGCTAGGGCCCTCGGTTGCATTCTCTGGGTAGTCCGGAGTATCCAGACATTTAGTCCGGACACTCCGGGGTTAATTTGTCCGGAGTATCCGGTGAGTCTGGAGTATTCGGGGATTAAGTCCGGATACTCCGGGTTAACCCTCTCGGTTCAGAGCAAACTCTCTTCAGTCCGGACACTCCGGACTAAATGTCCGGATAGTCCGGGTTTGCGCAGCACAAGTGTAACGGTTGGATTTTGGGAGACCTATTTAAACCCTCACTCCAAATCCAACCGTTGCCTACCTCATTCATTGCAGCATTAACTCTCAAGCTCTCACTCACTCTCTCTTGAGCCCTAGCCTCTTTCTCCCCCTTGAATCCTTGCTTTGATTTGAATCTTTGGGGAGAAAAGAGGGGATCTAAGTGCTTTGAGCTTGCATTTTTATTCTTGAGCACAAGTTTCATCCTCCAAGTCGATTTAGCGGCGTATTTGTTACTCTTGGAGTTTGAAGGGCTCCTAGACGGCAAGGAGTCACCGGGAGCCTCCAAGACTTGGTGTGGAGAGCCCTGGAAGTTTGTGAAGGCAAGCCTCGCCTCCGAAAGGAAAGATGCAAGAAGAAGACTGGCGAGTGCTTTGTGCAACACCAGGAGGAAAGTGGTCAAGAGGGACTTGGGCTTTGTGCCTTCTCAACGGAGACGTAGGATTCCCTTCAAGAATCCGAACTTCGGGTAAAAATCGTTGTCTCCTTGTTCTTCTTTTGCTTGTTCTAGGGTTTGTTGTTTTTGGATCTTCGGGAGCCCCGATCTACTCTATTGTTGTGTTTGCTTCTAGATCTTCACCATCATCAGGTACCTGACACTATTTAGAGTATTTGTATTCATTTAGATTGTTGAAAAATTGCTTATATTTAAAATCCCCTCTTTGAGCTACTCAATCCGGAGTATCCGGACAATACACCCCGGATAGTCCGGAGTATCCGGATAAAATCCCCGGACACTCTGGGCTCAGACCTTCGGGTGAATTTAAATTGTTGCAAATTTTTTAATCCGCATATTCACCCCCCTTCTAGGCGACATCACCGGTCCTTTCAAATACCCACTAGCATTTCAACATTTCAACATCACTGTCTGTCTAACTCACCTGGAGAGTGGAGACCGAACGGAGCACTGGAGCAGAGGCTGCAGAGTTGAGTAGCCGACTGAGCGGGAGCAGGAGCGGGGGCGAGAGGCTGGAGCCTGCCGCGGTGCCGCCGGGGAGGTGGTGCCGACGCCGACGGGAGGTGGTGCTGGTGCTGGTGTGGGCGGCGGCGGCCATCGGTGGCGGGGCTGGCGAACCCTAGCCTGTGGGGGCGTCGTGTGGGGGACTGGGGCCTGGGGCTCGGGGTTGCGTGGGGGAGGGGGACTGGTGCCTCTCGGTCTCGGGCAGTCGAGCGACGGAGTCACGGAGCGAGCAAGACAGCGAGTCAACTGATTTTCAACCTGCCCACGAGCCTAACGAGCGGCCAAGCTCGGCTCGTGGCTCGACCGAGCCCGAGCCGAGCCTGGTTTTGAGCTCATGCCCACCGAGTCGAGCCTGGCTCGGCTCGAAATTGACCGAGCTCGGACGAGCCGAGCCGAGCCCGGCTCGGCTCGGCTCGATTCCACCCCTACCTACCATAATCAACGATGTAGATATTTCTTTTTTTCTTCAATTAATGTGGAAAATTCTAACCTTAAGAGCGAATATAATGACTTCTTTTACATCTGCTTTAATATTATAATAGATAAGAAAAATACTTCCAAGCCCATTTACTTGCGTGTTTGGGGTCTTGCTGCTCGCTGCAGCTCGTGATGCGGAGGGGGAGCCAAGCTGGTGCGCCACGGACGACGGCCCAAGCCCACGCGCCACGCGGAGCCTCGAGCCGGCCTTGCCGTGTGATGGTATGCACGACGCGTTTTAATATAATGACTTCTTTTACATCTGCTTTAATATTATAATAGATAAGAAAAATACTTCCAAGCCTTTACTTGCATGTTTGGGGGTGCGCGCTGCTCGTGCAGCTCGCATGCGAGGGGGAGCCAAGTCGGTGCGCCACTGACGACGGCCCAAGCCCACGCGCCACGCCGAGCCTCGTGTCGCCTTGCCGTGTGATGGTATGCACGACGCGCTTTAATATAATGACTTCTTTTACATCCGCTTTAATATTATAATAGATAAGAAAAATACTTCCAAGCCCATTTACTTGCGTGTTTGGGGGTGTGCTGCTGCTCACGTTGTGTGCTCGCATGCGGAGGGGGAGCCAAGCTAGTGCGCCACGGACGACGGCCCAAGCCCACGCGCCACGCGGAGCCTCGAGCCGGCCTTGCCGTGTGATGGTATGCACGACGCGTTTTAATATAATGACTTCTTTTACATCTGTTTTAATATTATAATAGATAAGAAAAATACTTCCAAGCCCATTTACTTGCGTGTTTGGGGGGTACGCGTGCGGCTCGCGTTGTGCTCACATGCTGAGGGGGAGCCAAGCTGGTGCGACACGGACGACGGCCCAAGCCCACGCGCCACGCGGAGCCTCGAGCCGGCCTTGCCGTGTGATGGTATGCACGACGCGTTTTAATATAATGACTTCTTTTACATCTATTTTAATATTATAATAGATAAGAAAAATACTTCCAAGCCCATTTACTTGCGTGTTTGGGGGGTGCACGCGCGGCTCGCGTTGTGCTCGCATGCAGAGGGGGAGCCAAGCTGGTGCGCCACGGATGACGGCTAAAGCCCACGCGCCACGCGGAGCCTCGTGCCGGCCTTACCGTGTGATGGTATGCACGACGCGTTTTAATATAATGACTTCTTTTACATCTGCTTTAATATTATAATAGATAAGAAAAATACTTCCAAGCCCATTTACTTGCGTGTTTGGGGGGTGCGCGTGCGGCTCGCGTTGTGCTCGCATGCGGAGGGGGAGCCAAGCTGGTGCGCCACGGATGACGGCCCAAGCCCACGCGCCACGCGGAGCCTCGAGCCGGCCTTGCCGTGTGATGGTATATGCACGCGTTTTAATATAATGACTTCTTTTATATCTGCTTTAATATTATAATAGATAAGAAAAATACTTCCAAGCCCATTTACTTGCGTGTTTGGGGAATGCAGCTGCCTCGCGTTGTGCTCGATGTCGAGGGGAGTCAAGTGGTGCGCCACGGACGACGGCCCAAGCCCACGCGCCACGCGGAGCCTCGAGCCGGCCTTGCCGTGTGATGGTATGCACGACGCGTTTTAATATAATGACTTCTTTTACATCTGCTTTAATATTATAATAGATAAGAAAAATACTTCCAAGCCCATTTACTTGCGTGTTTGGGGGTGCGCGCGCGGCTCGCGTTGTGCTCGCATGCGGAGGGGGAGCCAAGCTGGTGCGCCACGGACGACGGCCCAAGCCCACACGCCACGCGGAGCCTCGAGCCGGCCTTGCCGTGTTATGGTATGCACAACGCGTTTTAATATAATGACTTCTTTTACATATACTTTAATATTATAATAGATAAGAAAAATACTTCCAAGCTCATTTACTTGCGTGTTTGGGGGTGCAGCTGCTCGCGTTGTGCTCGTGATGCGGAGGGGGAGCTGTCGGTGCGCCACGACGACGGCCCAAGCCCACACGCCACGCTGAGCCTCGAGCCGGCCTTGCCGTGTGATGGTATGCACAACACGTTTTAATATAATGACTTCTTTTACATATACTTTAATATTATAATAGATAAGAAAAATACTTCCAAACTCATTTACTTGCGTGTATGGGGGTACGCGCGCGGCTCGCGTTGTGCTCGCATGCTGAGGGGGAGCCAAGCTGGTGCGCCACAGACGACGGCCCAAGCCCACGCGCCACGCGGAGCCTCGTGCCGGCCTTGACATGTGATGGTATGCACGACGCGTTTTAATTGGTCCTGTTTATATTTATCGTTTGCGAACATCAGGGGGAAAAAAAAGGTTTGCGCATGGACGGTAGTGGATTCAAGAACTTGCTGGAATCTCGGCCGGGGAAGCCACATGCCATGACGTTTAGTTTCAACCGGTCACTGACCAATTGAATTTGAGGGAGTATGCAGATTGAAGGGAGTATCATGAGCACATTCTAGAAGTAGAGGTATATTACAGTTAGGGCTGAAAAAAAAGCTCGTTGAGCTGGCTCGGTGGTTCGTTTCAAAATTGCTCCAATTACATTCATTTTTCTTTTAAAATAAAAATTAGTTGATTTGGAACAAAAGTCAACTTCGGCTCGGCTCGTTAGGCTCGGTTCGAAGTTGGGTCTCAAACAATACAACAGACTATAATAAATAAGAATAAATTAGTGTCGAAAAAAGCTTGAAAAAAAATTCAATTGACTCGTTTTCCACCCCTAATTAAAGTCCATATCTAGAGTATCTCGTACATGCACAACACATGGATGGGGAATCAGTAGTATATTAGCAATAAGCTAATAAGTATGCCCACTTACGGTGAAAAAAAATGTCTAAACAAGATATTAAAGTTGGCAGACTTTCTGGCCAAGGAGCCACCCTACGTGTCCTCCGTCCGTTAGCATCCCTAAAAAAAAAGGTAATTACGTGTAGATCCTTTCAGCAGTTCAGTAAAATCGCGAATCTTTCATGAAAGGACTCTAAATAAATGCTAAAAAAGTGCGTAATTATGTTTAGATCATTCCATCTATTTTTCACGAAAAGAACTTTTCGATTTAGCGCAAACGCGGATCCTTTGTGAGAGGACCCCAGATAAATAAAAAAAGAGCGTAATTACGTTTGTATCCTTTCAACCGTTTCACGCGTTTTCTAGTCAATTTTTTTTAAAAAAGGCACTGCCGAAAAAAACAAAATTGTTTCTGCAAAAAAAAAAAAAACAGCGCACGTGGTATATCACGCCGCGAAAACATTCCTAGTATATATTAAAGTGGAAGAGAATGCCGGCCTTTCAAAGCCCCACGTCACTGGATTTGTGAGCAAACCCCTCGTATATCTTATGCTGTATGACAGAAGGAATCCTCGCATCAGGGGTGGGCATTTTTAAACCGAATTACCGAACCGAATTAACCGATTATCTGGTTTTTTCGGTTTCGGTTTTCGGTTCAGTTTTTTTATTTTGGTATAATTCGATTTTCGGTTCGGTTTTTCGCTTTCAAAAATCGAAATAACCGAATAACCAAATAGCCCATGTACAATACCACTTTTATAATATTCTTTCTAAAGTTACTAAACAATTCTCATGTTATAATACATTTATGCATATGTTTAGTATATTCATATATTCTATTATGTTTATATTGTAATGACATATGAATATTGTGTGGTTTTATCCATACTCTGTATTGTAATATGAGAGAGACTAAATCTAATCTACCTAGTGTTATTCATATTTCGATTAACCGAAAAACCGAATTAACCGAACCGAAATATTTCGGTTAATTCGGTTCGATTTTTTTATTTTTGTTTGAAAAATTCGGTTCCTAATTTGTAAAAACTGAATTATTTTAAAATAAAAAAACCGAATCGATTAAACTGAAGAAACGGAATGCCCACCTCTGCCTCCCGCTCCCAGCGCTTCTCATACACACTCGGGCGTTGTTCCGGCCAATCGCCGAGCCTCCGTTCTGTTTCTCGCCTGGCCGTCCATCTTGAGCCTAGGTGCTTGTTTGCATGTCCACGTGTCTCGTTAGATGGATCTTGTACAACGAATGATGATATCATTTGGAGGGTGTGGATTATTTCTCGAGCTCTTTTACGCTACACTAAACTCAATAAAGATCATTTATTTTTTTATCTAATAGATCAGATTAGCTAGTATTTATCTATACTTCTTTTGTATTAAAGTGGTAGGATTATTCTTAATGATAAGTTAGCTCATTAGAAATATTGAAAGTTTCATACTCTTTTTCAGATCTGATTCTTACTGCTCACTATATGCTACCAATATAATGCACCGTAAACTTTTAATATTTCTAATGAGCTAACTGATCTGGAAAAGGGTATGAAACCTAAACTTCAGTTCCAACTACAAATAGGCAGATAATTGAACATTATGCAGCGTGGAAATATGGTACTTCGCTAATGTAATGTACTTCTGACAATAATATTACACTACTCTAATTTGGACTTCCTCGTCGAAGGTTCATACAGTTTTTTTTTCCCTCACCGTCCTTAATTATGTCGTAGAAATTAAAGCTGCAACCATTGTCTGTAGAAGTTTGAAAGCACAATTATTTCAGCCGGTCTCAAATTTTAAATAATAGGATAAAGACGGATATGATTTTTTCTCTGACATTCTGATTAAAATAACACCAATCATTAAATTGTTTCTCTGAAAAAACGCATTAGTCAAAGGTTTCAAGTTCAGAGCCTCAAAGTAAAGTTTCAAGGTCAACTCTCAGGAGCACCATTACTCCATTAGCTTCCAAAAAGGAACTTATATTAAGTGAAACCACTAAGGGTCTGTTTGGTAGAGTTCTAGATTCCAGTTTCACTTGAAATCTGAAATTTATTGGCTAAAATAAAGTGAATTAAGTTTATATTTTTTAGTCTAAAATGTAAACAAGATGATCCATCTAAACACACTTAATGTACTCACAGCTCCAGCTTCATGAATCTTGTGAAGCTAAAATTTTCAGCTTTACCAGATTTTCAGAATCTGGAGAAGCTAAATCCTTGCAAAACAGGCTCTAAGATACGCAATCCGTGCATCACGCATCAGTACAATCCGCCCTACGAACCAAATTCAGAGTAGTTTTACTCAGCAAGAATCATCAGGTTCTTCTGCTAGCATTACACCTGTCCATTCTGATGATATTAGTTTTTTGGGGGTGTTAAGCTGGACGAATCAATAAATGGTTTGCATAAACAATTCTCATGTAAGAATGTGACAATTTTATGCATTTCTCCCTTTTCCTTTTCCCCCTATGATCTCACCAAGTTAAATTATCTAGTTGTGTGACATTTGAAGTCCATTGGACAACAACTCACTGTCAGATCTTGAGATTGGAATTAATTAGCTAGGTAACCCTTGTTCAAAATAAATATAATGCTGAAAATTATCAAAAATGCACAAGGATCATGTTCACATCGTTCAATGGGGAAAATTAATACGTGAGGCTAAAAAGCAATTTGTGAGATCATGTGATGAAAAATTGGCTGATTGGTGAAAGTGGCATTGCTAAATGGTTTTGGTTATGGCATGTGTGGTGTTTGTGCATGTGCTATGGTGATATGCTTATTATGCTGGTGATAGCATGATGAAGTTTGTTTGATGCAATGCACTCATGTGAGTGGTTGCATGGACTGTTTTTGAGGCAAGTCGTGGACTTGTGCTCAAATGATCATTTGTTTATGCTGGTGATAGCATAATGGTTTTGCTTGGTGCAATGCACTCGTGTGAGTGGTTGCATGGATTGATGTTGAGTCAAGTCGTGGACTTGTGCTCGGATGTGTTTGTTAATTCATGTGCAGGTGTTGCTCGAGGGCGAATGTGGTCGATGACGGGACCGGAACTAGGTTCATGGAGAAACTGAGGTTCGAGACTAGGTTCAGGGAGGAATCGAGGTCTTGGTGGTCAAGGATGTCATGCGGGACGTTCGGGGTTAGAGAACATGCACATGAAGGCTGGTTAGTCACGTATGCGCAGCAGGTGGGCTGTTCATGCGTGCAAGGTTTTGGTTTTGGCCATGTTGGGCCAAGTAGAAATAGATACGAACTCTTTCCATGTTGAAAGTGGAGTTGTATTCAATCTCGTTATGTTTGCTCTGTATAAATAGGGGGAGGTGTCCCCTGTTTATGCAGAGAGCAAGATTTTAGGGTTATACTCTTTTGTTTGAATACTGTAACCAAATCAGAAATAAAGATCCTTCTTGCATCTTCAGCGGCTAGTGATTTTTGTCTTACTATTGGCTTCGACATAGTTGATCGATCGCTTGAAGTTTTGTTCATCACAGCAGTCACGAAGTTCATCACAGAGTTCGGTTTTTTGCAAAGGTATCATTTTGCGAAGGTAATATCTTTTGATCCGTAGATCCGATCGGATTGATTCTTATTGGGTTTGATTCGTAATTGAATCTAGTTTCTACAGTTAAAATTTCACATCAATCCAACGGTTAGATCTTCGGTAATTTATGGTCGCCCAGATTGCTAGCCTGGTCGTCCAGCTGTTAGATCGCTAATTGTTTCAGTCATCTTGTAAAAGTCATAACTTTAGATCCGTAGATCCGATCGACCTGATTCCTTTTTTGTTCACTTCAGAATTGAGTCTAGTTTATACATTAAAATTTCACATCAATCTAACGGTTAGATCGTTGGGCATTACTGCTCGCCCAGATTGATGTCCTGCTCGCCCGACTGCTCGTGTTGTCGCCCGGATTCAGTCATCTTGCAAAAGACGTAACGTTATATCCGTAGATCCGATTGACCTGATTCTTTTTTGTGTTAGCTGCAGAATTGAGTCTAGTTTTCGCAGTTAAAATTTCACATCAATCCAACGGTTGGATCTCCAGGAATTTCAGTTTTTTCTGAACTAGTCGCCCGGTTAATAACGTGGTCGCCCAACCTGCTCGCCTGCTCGCCCAACCTGCTCGCCCAAGTGCCAAACTGCTCGTCCAAGTGTCCTACTGGTCGCCCAAGTGATCTACCGGTCGCCCAGACTGGTCTATTGGTTTCCCAACTGCATAAACTGATTTCCAAGCAATTTGACTTTCAATTGGGGTGTTTGAAAAGTTCGAAAAATTGATTTTAGCTTCCGCGCAATCATTCACCCCCCTCTGATTGCTACATTAGTATATTTCGATCCTACACAATTAAACCATTAGCTACCTGGCTCAGATGGGTAAATGGGTTGTACCTGAGTTCTACTATTGAAGAACACAATTTTGATGAGGATGAACAATCTTTATCATGGAGGAAACACACCTTATATACTTGCAGTATGCATGATCTGGGGAAGTTATTGAACATATCTAGTGTAAATTCGGTGTACCCTTTCAGGAAGCCAAGAATTATTAAGTTTTCGAATAACTTGACATGTAACTTAGGACAACCACTTGAAAGATTAATAAACTATACCTGCTTTGCTAAATTGAATTTGATCCTTAAAAATAACTGCTTTTAAAATAGCACGATATGCAACATATATGTTAAGGAAGAGAATTGTGGGGCACTTAGAAGGTACCATAGCCGTTTATTAGTCGCAGTACGACGAATTAAAACAACATATGCAAATGTAGTTAAATGTATATATAGTTCTAGATCTCGTGAATACCAAGAGCTGGAGGAAACGGGCATGACAGTACTTAGAAGCAAGAAATGTCGAGGGCACTAAAATACAAGAAGGAAAATCAACAAATTTTTAACATGAAGATTTTGTTAGTGTTCGAGCAACAGAGAGAGTTCACGTAATCAAAATCCTAAGAATCCATTAGCAACCTAGCATATACTCTCTTCGTTCTTTTTTAAATTGCATTTTAGAATGTGTGCAGCCTACTTTTAAAACTTTGTCTGCTAACATGCAAAAAATATTTGGATCTGTTACATGGAAATGTTATCGCTAGATTTGTCATAAAAATGCTTTCATATCATTATATCTTTAATAACTTTTACTAATATATAACTATAAATGTTTAAATATAAACGACGATTAGACTATCCACCAATAAGGAACATTCTGAACCACATAAAGTTTGGACATCATTATACTCTCAATACAAGTCTAGCATGTAGATTTAATAGTGCCTTTCCTTTTATACCTCTATTTATTCTCTTTTAACCATATGCATTTATTCATTACCACCCACACAAAGTATTATCTCTCATCTTCCAAGACAATTAAGTGAAGATATTTAAATCATTTTCTCTCATACTTTTTAATTTCAACTCAACCTTAATCCTTATGCAAAGTCAAAATAAGCTTTATATTTTTGGACGGAGGGAGTATACAAGATAACAACATGACATTATTAACTACTCCCTCCAGTCACAAATAGTTATCATTTTAGACATAGTTACGATCAAACTTTCAAAATTTTGACTGTTGATATCTTTTTAAATATTTAAATTGGATGTATGAAAATTATATGTGTAGATTTGTCTCGAAATACTTTTATAATATTATAATTTTATTGGGTTATATATATTGTAGTAGAAATTAGTGGTCAAAGTTGTATTTTAGAGACGTGTCGATATCCAAAATGATAACTATTTGTGACTGGAGAGAGTATAATACTACCTTATTGCTTTATAATGAACCAATAGACGTAGCCATCATATTTCAGGTGGAAAATGACAGTGGGATAGATCAATCCTTGTTCCTTGGTCCAAGGAACTAACTACTTGTCTTCTGCTGAAACGTGTGCTCCATTTAAGAGAATAAAGCAATTATTCAAAGTAGGAATAAGTCTATTTTACACCTCTCAAAATCTGGATGAAATTTAAAAAAGAAAAATTCAAATCCAGAATTTTTGGCCGGCATTTCCGATATTTTGGCCGAAATTGTCGAAATCTTGGCAAATTTCAACTAAATGAAAAATAGTTCAAACCATGTTAGAAAATTTTAAAATTTTTTGTGGATGGTCCTATCCAATCACTAATATTCCTATAAAATTTTCAAATCATGATCAAGGCTGAAATTTTTTCAAATATTCTAAAAGTGCAAATGTCCTGATAAAAGCATTATAGTGGGATAGCTGAGTACATGTATTGCTTCCATAAATTTGATTGAGCAATGAATACATGTTTAGAATTTTTAAAACTTTTAGAGAAGAGTTTTGAGGCAATGCTTAACCTTTCCTAAAAATTTTGGATCATGATCACACTCGAGTAAATTTATAAAATTCTAACAACTTACTGTCTCATTTATGTTCCTTTTTTTGTTTTATCTTTCAAAGATAACAAATGAAGTTGAATTCTTTTGGAAATTTTTTTGTATGATCCTAGACTACTGTACATTTTTATAAAAATACGATAGTGCTTTTGTTATTTTTATAAAATATCTCAAAATTTTGATTTTTCAAAAAAATTTCACGGCTGATGATATTCTTAAGAGGTATTATCCCAAATTCAGTCCACAAAACTTGAAATTTGGTCAAAATGCCAGAAATTTCGATGAAATTTCTAAAATCACTATAGTAATGTGATTTTTTTTTCAAATTTGTTTATTCCACTAGGATTTGTAATCTTGTCCCTGGTCCAAATCCGAAATCTCAGCCGAAATTTTGCCGGAATTTTGAACCTTGGGTCCTAAATAAAAATCTTTGCCCCGTAATACTTTTGTGAAAAATACACTTTTTTTCTTTGAACCATTCCTCTTTTATGCACGTAACATGTATGAAGTATGAACAGTGAACAGATTGATCCGCGTGCTAGTGCCTTGCCTCTGCCCCTACCTACCTCTGATGTTTGCTCCTTCCGAGTGAACACAAGGACAAGGTTAGCAGCAGTTGCTTCAAGTACTATTCATTTAGCTAAACTAGTAGACTTACCCGTGAACTACGTGTCTAGATATTATAATATAATTGTTTTTGATATACAACTCTACTTCTAATTATCAAAATATAATTGTATTTGTTATGTAACTCTATTTATATATAATTAATTTGCACCGCTATAATCTAGCCACACCAAAATAAGTGGTAGAGATCCTTTCAATGATTGAAATACAATTATATTTGTTATATATGATTAATCTGCACCGTTATAATATGATCTCACTAAAATAAGTGGTGGAGATCCTTCTCTTTTTCTTCCGATTAACGTGAGATTTTCTAAAATTTAGGATTATTGTGAGATTTTCTTGCCTTTAAAACAAAGGAGGTGCCTTGAATATTACCGGTTGGTTTTTTTTATATATAGATTACCTCTAAGTAGATAGAACCATGGAAGCCACGAAGCCATTAAGATTGCTGCATAGTATGTCACATGTGCTGCAGCATTGGGTGCAATCTTCAATCGTAGTCAATATTTTTTTGTTATAATTCCCTCAGGATAAAACAGAGCATTTAGAGATGGTGCGATTTGACTGTTTTTTTTGTTTTTTTTGAAGCCATACACCTCAGTCCTATGAAAAAGAGGGCCGTTCGCCATGAGAGAACCAAATTAGTAAAAAAAACACACGTATGGTGAATGTGATGTTCAGTTTTGAGGTCTAACAATTTCTTATGTCATGTATCCCAGGAAGATGTAGCCTCAGGGTATTACTAATAATGAATGCCATCACTGAAGCCTCTGCAGGTATATAAAAGATTAGCCTGCAATGACAGGTACATAATATACCAAGAGGTATCTCAAAAGTCAAAACCATTGACATGCTGAAAGAGACAAGAGTAGACCCCATCAAGCATTGGTACGGATGCATTGCACAATGTACGAACAGAGATTACAACTCATCAAGTACGAGAGACAAATTCAAAAGTTCAACAAAAAGGAAGTTGGCAAGAAATCTGCGATGGTTGCAATCTCCAAGGTGAAAATAGGCAAACCAACAAATTCTAATATATTTGGATGTTATATATCAACTTACGATCCACTAATTGCTATCTACCATTCTACATGGGTACTCTGTAGGAAATACTCCTAAATATAAAATAGTAAAAAAAGCAGAACATATCAATTTTCTGACAATTACTGGTTATTTTGGCATTACATCATATTACACTAGCTCCATTCATATCTCTTTCTATACATCATCTTTCATTATTCATGCTATATTTTTGTCCTAAGATATGGAATGTGTTATTCCAGGTGAAAACGTGTCCAGTGAAATCCTAAAAAAGGTCATGTGCCCTTTGGTTGCTTAGGAGACACTGAGAATCACTATTGAACTAATATCCGTATTTGCATGAGCAAAACAAAAGAAAATAGTTGATCACATAGTAAGTATATCACTACTACATCAGATAAAATAAATAATGCCATCTTAACTAACCAAGGTCAGATCTGCTGCAATGCTTTCACTAACATAACAGCAATGAGTGCACCTAAATTAATATTTTGTGGCCGTTGAAGGAATCTAAAGGTTGCTGGCTTAACGCTACTTCTTTTGACAGCAATTGTTTGCAAGTTGTGCAATGAATGGAAGTTAACTCATTTGTTTATTCATCCCATTATTCCTAGTCTTCGGAGCCAGCCAGGATCTTCCGAGGTTAAGCAGTAGCAACTCTTTGTGCTGACGTTTTCATGAATTGTTTGTAAGGGTAATGAAGCAATAATTGGTGCTAAAATAATTAGCTGCCGTACAGAGTTTCTCTTGTCAAAACTGCGAAACTATTCTGATTTGCTGTGGTCTCTTTAGAAATATGTGTTTTGTCAACTTGCCAAGATCCAGTGGCCTTTGATTGATGGATGCCATAGACAAATAATAACAGCAAATCATTCAGTACAGTGCACACTAGAGGTAAGAAGCATTTAATTGTAGGGTTACCATGCCAATCTCTATGATTACTATATAAAAAGGTCAATGATTTCGTTGAACTTCTACAATGCTTACAAAGTTGACATTTTTAATTCAATATTATTATTAGCTCGTGGAGAAGGTTATTCATTTTTCATTTTCAATGTGGTTATTGCCGAGAATGCACTGCTATATTTTTCAGCCGACACACAGTAATTAACGACACTTTCTCAAAGGAAGTAATTCATGATATGTTAAGAAATCCCAGAATAGCAAAATTGGTAAATTGATTAATGATGTGAGTTTATTACTTTATTAGTGTGCGATATTCATATCTTAGGTACCAAAAAAAGAAACAAATTAGAGATCATGTATACTCCAAGAAAAGCTGAAAGGAATAAACAAGAAATGACAGTGAAATGTGAAAGCAAGAAATCCCTCTGTGTTTCTTGTCTGATGAAGAATACGACGAAATTGACAAAAAAAAGATGCGGATGCACATCATTTGGAATTGATATACTAGAAATAACAAAGGGAACGGTACTATAATCAGCATATGCTGAAGAAAAACAATCACATCCCTCAATACAAGTTGCACAAATCTTGAAGCAAGCGAATGGGTAAGTAATCGCTATCTACCCTTCATTTATGCTGTAATATTTGTGCAATTTTTAGAAAAGAGATGTATAGAAGCACCCATTGAGTCTGTTTGTCAGATATTTACGAAGGCACTCCTTGTTATCAAAACTAATGACCACTCAATTTGATGCATGTTGCTTCAAATGTAATCAAAACGTCTGTAGTAGGGAGATTACATACTCCGAGGTGTACAGAAGCCACTCTCGATACATGTATAAGAAATGTGTTTGAACCTGCACTGCATAAACCTACATATCTAAGGGCTCCCCTTCCAAGTCTATATAAGAAGCACAGGGTAAACGTTTCCTGGAAACGCAAGCAGAAGTTTTGAGTTTCTCAGATGGCTCTTGAAACTGATAAACAGGAGCCTAGAGAACAAAAAAAGGTTGCTGGAAAACTCCAGCGTCATGACTCGCTATATGGGGATGCAGAAAAAGTATCAGGCGCAGGATACCATGGCTCTGAGGTCAGCTTCTCCCCACCATATTTTGGTTTCCTATGTTTCGTATCTTTAACCAGGAGGAGGATGAATTTCTCATCTGATTAACTCAAAAGATTAAGAGAAACAGCTAAGCTAATAGTTTTAACTGTTCCCAAAATATGAGAAGATTAAGAGAAGCTATGATAATAGTTCTATCTTCGATAAAGGAAGCTTTTATTAATCTTAATAAATTACATCAAGTTGATATAATAGTTCTATCTTGTCCCAAGGTTTTCATTGTTACTGACAAACTATCAGCTTTTTATGCTGAAATGATGATCTTTGAGAACACACAAAATTATTGGCAGCTATGCAACTCTGGTATTCAAGTCAGCAAGGAAATTACAAATAAAATTCAAACAGGCATTTCTCAAGTGTCGCTATGTACTATTTTGCACGATTTATGAAAACACGAGATTACTGTGTACAATTTGAACTATAAAGTTGACTATATGCTTATACTTACTATGTATTCACCGCATGAAACAGGATAATTGGATTCGGACACTGCGTTTAGCATTCCAATGCATTGGTGTGATATATGGTGACATCGGCACGTCACCACTCTATGTGTATTCAAGCACCTTCACAAGTGGCATCAACAATGTTGATGATCTCTACGGAGTCCTGTCACTTATTCTTTACAGCATTATTCTTCTACCCATGATAAAGTATGTCTTCATTGTGCTGTATGCAAATGACAACGGGGATGGTAAGTTTTCCTTCCGAAGAATCCTCTAGGCTGAAGTTACTTAGGGTGTGTTTGGTTGGGTGTACAAGGGTGAATCGAACTGTTCTGTACAAGATTTGGTTCTGTCTTTACGTTTAGTTGGTTGAATAGAACCATTTGATACAGGATGAGATGGTACAAATTCTTAAAATATTCCAAAAAATGTTGCACCATTCCGTATGAAAAATTTGGCCGAACCAATCGGTCCAGCATAGGATCGTTCACTTGCACCATCCCTCAAACCAACCTCATCCCTCAATCTAATCTCATCCCTTCAACCAAACATCATCTCGTACCATCTAAGCAACCAAACAAAATCTTGTATCATTCCATTCAAACAACCAACTACCTTCCCTGTACTATCTCATTTATGATCATCCCATCCATCTTGTACCATCCTATCCCATTCATCCTCGTACACCCAACCAAATACACCCTTACATCACAAAATGACCGAAGTATATCACTAAACAACTGGCGTTCGCGATTACCTTCAACCTTTTTTCCTTGCTTTCATAATATGACGGGACGGAAAAGTGGCTACATGACAAGAAGAATTATAGTTCAGGGCAAAATTTATTCGAAGACAAAAAAAGATTGTGTTGCTCTACTAGAAGTGATAATTGTGTCAAAAATGGTAGAAGCACCATTTGATCTAAGCATTTTTCTGATATTGTTGGAGGAAATCCCATCATACTCTGTCGGCCCGTTAAAGATGGTACGGGGTGCAGAGTGTTGGGAGAGATACCATCATACTCCGCTGGCCCTCTAAAGAGGGTATGTGGTAGGGTACCTTGCCTCGTTCCTGTCCATAAGGTGTGAAGCTCAACTCCCGGTCTGTGAGAGCAACCTGTAAGCACCCATTAAGATAGAGAAGCACCCCATCCCACTCGGTATCGACTGATGAGTGGGGTTGCTAAGTCCCGTGGCCCCTTAGGGCACTTCACCTCCTACACAAATAAAGGCACATGGCGGAGTGCCCTAATCTATCGGGAGCTTGGTGAAGTGCCATTCCCTCTAGGGTGCTTTGCATCGTTCCTATCTATGAGGTATATGGCTCAACGCTTGGTCCATTAGGGCATCCCCCTAGATGGCTATGGAGATGGATGGGCACCATCATCTCACTTGGGATCGACTGGCAAGCGGGGTTGCCAAGTCTCGTGGTCCCCGTGAGGTTGGCCCCTGAAGTAGGGCCTAACCCTTAGGACCCCTATGGGACCCGGGGTCAGAGGCCTATCCCTAGGGAGCGATGACGTAGGATCCACTACCACCTCCTGGGAATGACATAGATGTCTACGCTTATCACCCTACTAGTAGTAGGATTGCATTTGCGTACCAGACTAAGTACCTATAAAAGCTTATTGTAAAACTCATTTATAACGAGAACACTAGTGGAATACAAAACATACATAAATTGGTATGCCCACAGGGTCACTCCTGGCCAAGAAGGCAACCCCTCCACCCTGAGCCTGAGGGCACACCAACATGAGTAGGGCGCCTTTATCTACGTCGAACCTGTATAAATGACTGTGTCTCCATTACTCTCACGGATTTTGACTCGTCAGATGGACGACGTCCACCTCTCTCTTATGTTTTGTTTTCCAATATATGATAGATAGACAATAAAATCTGCGTCTTAATAGGAAAAAAATACACTATCAACTTGTAAAATGGATGCCAGCTTTTACCCTTAAAAAAATGGCACCAGTTTATATATTGCTTACAATTATTTCTAGAATCGCTTTTAACAAGAAAATACTCTTGCAGGTGGTACCTTTGCACTTTATTCATTGATATCGCGCTATGCAAAAGTGAGCTTGATTCCAAATCAGCAAGCTGAAGATGCAATGGTCTCAAGCTATGGTCTGGATACAGTATCAGCCCCTATGAGGAGAGCTCAGTGGGTCAAAAAAAGGCTGGAAAGTAGTACTGGGGCTAAGGTTGCAATTTTCCTCCTTACCATCCTAGGCACCTCAATGGTCATCAGTGATGGTGTTTTAACTCCAGCAATATCTGGTAACTACAAGAGGAAATTCCAGTGTTATTTCTACTAGCTATTCACATAGTTTTTCATATTTTCTCTTTCCATATTATCTATCAGTGCATCCAAATAATAGGGGAAATATACATCTCATTTGAAATAAGCAGCTATAAATTTTCATAAAAATCATGCTTGATAGTGAGAGCATTTTCATCCTAATGTCAGTGTCAACTCGTTCATAGTAGTGAGGTTTTTCTTATCAAATAATACTTGCACAATGACAAGATAGCCTATGGTTTGTGGATACTGGTGAGATTCTCCTCATCAAAAAAGACTTGCACAATGACATGGCAACCTATGGTTCATGGATATTAGTGAGATTTTCTTACCAAATAAAACTTGAACAATGAGATGATGACATGATAATCTATGGTTTGTGCTTTTGTGGATTTGTTTCAGTGCTCTCTGCAGTGAGTGGTCTCCAAGAGAAAGCACCTCAACTGAAACAGGGTATGTGGAAAAAGCAGCTATTTGACAATTGTTATAAAGACAAGAATAAAAACATAAAACAAGAAATCATTACATTTGACATTATGTATGCAACCTTTATTTTCAAGGAATCATTACATGGTCAGTAAAAACAATAATTTCCTATCGTCAAGTTCACAATTTTATTGATCTTCTTGCAGGCCAAATAGTATGGATCTCTGTCGCTATTCTTATCGTGCTGTTCTCAGTTCAGCGTTTTGGCACTGACAAAGTTGGCTACTCCTTTGCACCCATTATTCTGCTGTGGTTCCTGTTCATCGGTGGTATTGGGTTTTACAACTTAATCAAATATGATGTGGGTGTTCTGAAAGCATTCTATCCGAAATACATAGTGGATTACTTCAAAAGAAATGGAAAGGATGCATGGGTATCCCTTGGAGGCATCCTCTTATGCTTTACAGGTAATTTTACATTTTTCAATGAATAAAAGCACATCACAAAATGGATTCTCTATTAGGCAACAAACACTCGATTCAAAGTATATTTGGCATGAAACAGGCACAGAAGCTATGTTTGCTGATCTAGGCCATTTCAATATAAGGTCTGTTCAGGTATGTACATATTCTCTGCGACTGATATCAGAAATGGATATAAAGGAAGTTGTTAGGGTTAGCAACACAACAAAATAATTGGAGAAGATTTAACGTGAAAAAACTCTTGTGGAAAAAAACCACATGAAACAATTCACTATGATACTTCAAAAATTACAAGTACAGTGGGTTAGCTTATATAGCCAAAGGGTCCTAGTTATATAAGATTTGGACTAATAACATATTTGGATAGAATCAAAAGATACGGTAGTTAGAGATATTTGAATTATCTCCAACAAAAGTCAAATCAAGGTTTCATTAATTTACATCATGGGCGGTTATAGTAAATTAGTAACTAATTGGTGAAAGTAATGGTTACAACTTCAAGATTGTCATATTATAACAGCGATCACTTTGTGTTATGTTTCAGCTTAGCTTCAGCTTTGTTTTATTCCCATCGGTATCATTGGCTTATATTGGGCAAGCCGCATACCTTCGGAAACACCCAGAGCATGTTCTTGATACTTTCTACAGATCAATTCCAGGTAAGCTATTTCGGATGGTGGTCGCTTCTTAATTTGAAAATTGTTTGAATCAAACACAATTATACCTTGGTTGCAGGACCATTGTTCTGGCCAACCTTCATAATTGCTGTTTCTGCTGCTATTATTGCAAGCCAGGCTATGATATCTGGTGCATTTGCGATCATTTCACAATCACAAACATTGGGCTGTTTTCCAAGGGTCAAAGTGCTCCACACCTCAAACCATTATGAGGGGCAGGTGTACATTCCGGAACTAAACTTTGTTCTTGGGCTGCTTTGTGTTATAGTAACATTCGGCTTCCAGACAACGACTAATATTGGCAACGCATATGGTAAGACAAATGTGACCTCCTACAATTAATTATACACGAAGATATAAACATGGGAGGGATGATGTTTATCAAATCCCTATAAACATTGCATCGTTGATTACGCTAATAAGAGGATAGAGCTTTTAGACACAGTCACACATGTATTTGTTAGCCAAAAAAAAAACTATAATGTGATGTTGCAGTCGTTTTAAATACAAATTAATTGAAATGTCTTCCACAGCTAGAGGCTATACCTTCCTGTCTTCCACGGGTTTACCTGTGTTTAGGTGCTCTTTAGCCATTATCTATACATTTTTCATGACACAAATTCGTATTACACTACCAATCACACCCTTGTAACCATCTTGTGCACAGGGTAACTTACCTATTTTTTGTGCTTTCCTATAAAAATTATAGTCTGCGATGTTTCACTCCATTGGAAAACTTGATAGTGAGTTTGTTTTGCAGGAATTTGTGTTACTTCTGTGATGACTATTACAACTATTCTGCTTGTAATTGTGATGCTTCTCATATGGAGAGTAAGCATTTGGTTGATTATACCATTCTGCCTGGTATTTGGTTTATCAGAGCTCATCTATCTTTCTTCAGTTCTATACAAATTTAAAGAGGGTGGTTACCTGCCTATAGCCACTGCAACAGTTCTGGTGGCAATAATGGCCGTATGGCACTACGTTCATGTAAAGAAATATTGGTATGAACTCGAACACATAGTTACAAATGAGGACTTGAAAGCGTTGATTCAGACGCATGACGTGAAAAGAACTCCTGGAGTCGGCTTCCTCTATACCGAACTAGTGCAAGGCATCTCACCCATATTCCCCCACCTCATCGAGAAGATACCCTTCGTTCATTCAGTGCTAGTGTTTGTTTCAATCAAACACTTGCCTGTCCCTCATGTGGAGGTCTCGGAGCGCTTCCTCTTCAGAAGAGTCGAGTCAAAAACCTCCCGGATGTTCCGGTGTGTGGCACGCTATGGATACAGTGATAAGCTAGAGGGGGCCAAGGAGTTCGGTGCTTCACTTGGTGTTCATCTCCAGTCATATGTTGAAGAGGAGCACCTGATCACAAGCATGCATAGTCTGGAAACCGAGGCTCAAATAACCTCCATGGCCGACAGTGACACACAGCCCCGTAAAGGGGGGAGCTCCACGGTGTACATTGAGGAGACACTGAGGGCTAGTGAACCTCTGGAGCTCACCCAAGCTCGCATGAGCAGCCATTCAGCGCACTCGTCGGGAAGGATTAGTGAGGTTCAATCCCGCACGATCGCGGAAGAAAGACAACTCATTCAGAGGGAGCTGCAGAAAGGAGTGGTCTATATTCTCGGAGAAACCGAGATTAGGGCTGGGCCTAATTCTTCATTTGTCAAGAAGGCTGTGGTCAACTACATGTACTCGTTCTTGAGGAAGAACTTCAGGCAAGGGGAGAAGGCTTTCGCGATCCCAAGGCAGCAGGTGCTGAAAGTGGGAATGGTCTATGAAATCTAAAGCAAAAACCCTGAAGATGTTACCATCGTGGTTTCTCCTAGTGTTTGGTATGATCAGCTAGTACGTGTTTGTGTTTACTTTTCCTGGGGCACTGTTGCACTTCCTTTTGTAGAATTGGCATTGGCTTTCCTGAATTTCTAGTGTATGACCTGCGTAGTTGTCTCGATGGCATGATTTCTGTATGTAGGCCTAAGCTTGTTGTGCTGTAGACAATGTATATGTATTATTCTAATCTAGTCATCAACCCATGCATCTGCACGGTCTCGCAGTTTCCATTATGATCATGAGATTTAAGAATTTTAATTTCCCAATTTAACATAATTTATGTATATATTTTAATACCATAAATTGTAAAATTATTTTGAAGGACATTAAACTTTCGCACTTGGTGCTTTTCTTATCATTCTCGGCTCGGTATCGTGGAAGCACTGGTTAAGCATAAAGCAACTTGAGTAATGCCTAGTACTCTAATATTCTATCTCAAAGCTTTGGTTTTTTTTTATTTGCAAGGATAAAACATTTCATTCAGGTCTAGCCACTGGTGTGGTGAATCGGTGAATTGTGCTTGCGCCAATCACTTTTCATTGAAGCCAATTTGGCATTAGGATCTTCACTTCGCACTACCACATATAGCGATGATGCGAGATCAACTGCATGAACTTCAAATATTTTACTTTTTATAGTTGTGATCCAATACATAATGTAATTTCATATAAAATTTAATATTTTTTATTTAATTATTGCTATATATATTTTTAATCTCGATCAAATTTGGAATTGAAAACGTGTCATGCCACATCAATTAAACGAAATCACATTAGGTACTGTATTGGGTAGTGTTAGGAAACAAAAAATAAGAAAAGTATATTTTTTGCAAATAAAAAAAGTATACTTAATTAATTAGCTATGTGGGGTGCCGATAGGAGAAAAGCATAAAGCAATATACGTCATTACCTGGCTTTGCCCTTTGGGCATTCATGCGCAATTGCATTACAGACATTACACTCTCTTACTGTAACAAGTGGTAGCATAATGTTCTTTTCCTCACTTTCCTTCCTCCATAAATGCTCTCTCATCATGTCACTTGGTACTATCCTCTTTATCCCCATTTTCTCCTCCATTCCATTCCTTTCCCTTCAAACACAAAATGGTTTTTATTTTTCAAATTTCCCTTCATTTTTTGAAAATAAGTATTTTTTAGCCACTTTCAAAAGTTTGTGGATTGAATCTTTTTGAACTAAAAGTTTTTGGATTGAAAGTTTTTAAACCGAAATTGTTTTAATTGAAAGTATTCGGAGCTGAATCTTTTCGATTTACAATTTTTCGAGTTAAAACTTTTCGAGTTGTAACTTTCTATTTAAATTTTTTCAATTAAAAACTTTCTAGGTTGAAACTTTCCGAATTGAAATTTTTGATTTAAAATTTTTAAAGTTGAAACTTCTTGATTAAAATTTTCAAAGTTAAATTTTTCTCATTTAATTTTTTTGTGTTAGAGAGGTAGGAATAGACCTGGGCATATGGGCCGTGCTTCGGTGGGCCGGCCCGAGACACGGAGGGTCCGGCATAGCCCAAACCCGACCCAAGACGTTAAAGGACGTGTCGGCCGGTCGCGATATGTAGATCGGGCCGTGTCGGGCCCTAAAATGCGGCACGACAGGCGCACGCGACGGAGGCGACGACGCCAAAGACGGTGGCATTGGGAGATCGTTTGGTCGGGCCGTGGTTTATATGTATGTGCATGGCTTTGGTTGCTGCATGATTTAGTCAGTAGATCTTGCGGTTTTGGCTGGTCAAATGCTTGCACAGCTACAACACACACCCAAATACCCAATACGGTTGTACAAGCTGAGTACAAGTGTAAATCATGACAAGTGGGGTACAATTAATCGAGTGCAAGAGTTTTTGCTGGCAAGACAATCGATCGATCGCTATAATTTTGCTCGTTTATAAGGCGTATTTTTTACAATCAACTTCGTGTGTTTTCATGTCTTTTCGTCTCGTCGCAATAGTATAAATGGGCTGGGCCTGGGCCGGCACGGCACGAAGCAGGCACGAAGCGCAAATGAGCCGTGCCTGGGCTCGCCGAAGATGAATCGGGCCAGCCTGACCCGGCACGGCGGGCACGACGGGCCGTTTCGACCCGGCACGGTTCCAACCCGAAGCACGATGGGCCCGGGCCCTGGCCGGCACGACGCCCACCTCTAGGTAGGAAGGGAGACGGGGGAAGTGATCGACCAGGGGAGAGGGAAGTGGATGGAAAATATGACAAATGGTATCTTAGAAAGATATTTTTTATTTTTTTAGTTTGAGCTAAAAATGGAAGAAACTTTGTCACCTATTTTATTCGAGCGAGAAATTACAGGCCACCACTCACACGTGTTCGGTTTCAGGAACCAGCAAGCGGGTCGTCGCTAGAATCTGAGAACCCGCCGAGCGTGGAGATGACGAAACTGCTCGAGCGGCAGGACTCGCTCTTCGGCGACTCGGACTCTCGGAGAAGGTCTCCAGCGTCAGGTGCCATGGCTCCGAGGTCTGCTTCACGCGCAGCTTGGTTATACATCATGTCGCAACTCGCAACCATGCTCGGCAGCAACGATGAACCTTTCGGGTGTCATCGTGCACAGGGGAGGTGGGCACGGACGCTGCATCTCGCATTCCAGAGAGTCGGCATCATCTACGGGGATGTCGGGACGTCGCCGCTCTACGTGTACTCGAGCACCTTCCCTAATAACGACAACGACGATCTCCTGGGAGTCCTGTCGCTCACCCTCATCCTCATACCGATGGTCAAGTACGTCTTCAGCTTGCTGTACGCAGACGACAATGGGGATGGTGAGCTGGTGCATCTGAAATTTTCGACGTGTCAACAAGCTGAACAAGTACTCACTGTATGTCTGTCTGATCTTTACTTGGTTTGTACCACTAACAACAGTCTGCTATTGTAGGTGGCACATTTGCACTCTACTCGCTTATATCGCGGTACGCAAAGATCAGGCTGATCCCGAACCAGCAGGTGGAGGATTCGATGGTGTCAAACTACAGCGTAGAAGCGCCGAGCTCGAATCCAGCAAGGCTGCCAAGATTGCCCTCTTCACCATCTCAATCCTTGCATGGCACATCCATGGTGATGGGTGACGGAACCTTGACGCCGGCGATTTCTGGTAACAGAAACAACACAAGGGAGAGTCGACAGTATGAATATATGGCGGTCAATTTACAGAATACTGATGCGTTCTTATTCATGGATGTTCTGCATGCAGTGCTCACTGCAGTGAGTGGGATCAAAGAGAAAGTGTCAAGCTTGACTGACAGTACGTGAAACGAGGGCCTGTACATGGATCATTGATTTGCTATCTGTTACAATGTGTTCGTCACAGCATCTAAACTGTCTGTCGTCGTTTTTTGTACAGCACAGGTAGTCTGGATCTCGGTGCCTATTCTGTTCATGCTCTTCTCTGTCCAGCGCTTCGGGACGGACAAGGTCGGCTACTCCTTCGCTCCGATCATCTCGGTGTGGTTCGTCCTTATCGCCGGCATCGGGCTGTACAACCTCGCCGTGTACGAGATCAGCATTCTGAGAGCCTTCAATCCAATGTACATATATAGTGGGTTACTTCAGAAGGATGGGTGGGCTTCACTGCTGGGTGTTGTACAATGCGATCACGAATACAATCCGTAGCCTGCAATCTGAAAGGCCATTTCAATATCAGAGCCATTCAGGTGACAGTCACATCCATGCTTCTTGCTTCACCATCTTGCTACCCCTCTACTCCTTACGGCTCATTTCAAAGGTCTCAGAGCAGAAATATATTACAATGGTTTCTGTATTTTTGTCAGCAGATCAGCTTCAGCACTGTCTTGTTCCCGTCGGTGGCACTATGCTACATCGAACAGGCGGCATACCTGAGGAAATTCCTAGAGAACGTTGCAGACACCTTCTATAGATCTATCCCAGGTACAAGCAGATGGAGTGTAGTTTTGCCTCTTGGAAGTGGACTACATTGTAAACATAGATAGAACGAGTAAGATGGACTCTCTGAACTGCTGCAGCGCCATTGTTCTGGTCAACCTTCGTCATCGCCATTCTTTCGGCTATCATTGCAAGCCAAGCTGTGCTCTCCGGCGCACTCGCCATCCTCTCCGAGGCCCTGTCTTTCGGTTGCTTCCCCTCAAAGAAATACGATGTGTACTTCCAGATGGGATGGGACTGCCTAGTATCATGGTCACGATCGATCGCTTTCCGAAACAACCACCGAGATCGGCAACGCTTCCGGTAAGCGACTAGCAAGTGATCATGACAATCGTGTTAGTTTGAGGCTTTGAATTGAATCGAACACTGATGATAATTAAGGGCAACTATCTGGTGTGGTTGTGGTGCGATTCGCATGCAGGGATCTGCGTCGTGACCGTGTTCTCGATCACCACCCACCTAATGATCATCGTGATGCTGCTCGTGTGGAAGAAGAACATCGTCTTCATTCTGGAGTTCTACGTCATGTTCAGCTCCACGGAGCTGTTGCACCTCTCCTCCATCCTGTCCAAGTTCATCCAGGGCGGGTACCTGCCCTTCTGCTTCTCGCTGGTGCTGATGGCCCTGATGGTGACGTGGCACTACGTCCACGTCAAGAAGTACTGGTACGAGCTGGACCACATCGTTCCCAGCGACGAGGTGGCGGCGATGCTGGAGAAGCACGACGTGAGGCGGATCCCCGGGGTGGCGGGGTGGGCCTGTTCGGAATTGGATACTCAAAAAGAAGCAAGAAAAAAGAGGAGGTAGCAACACTAGTACAACATGTAGCCTTTGAAGCTTATAGCACTTGTGTTCTATTGATTCATAGATTGTACACGGAGGAATGGACTCAGTATAAGATAGGAAGGTCCAGCCTTATACGTTCTTTGAGCTGGTACATGGGCATAACAATTACACCCAAACACCTTCATATGATCTATTACTGGTTTCTGACCATACCATGCTTTAAATGGTATACGGTTTAGAACTGTCTTTGTCAGACTTCTATTTAGAATATAAACTGTTATGTTCACAGCTTTTGCCCAAAAACAATTTAGGTATACCTTTCTCTTTCATTATTGAATTTGCCATATCATCAATCATTCGATTTTTTTTCTTTTAGGAACACTATTTTGTTGAGGACTATAGGTTGTTGTTAATTGCCTTCGAATACCAAGATCAACACAATATTTCTTAATTTTTTTTGAAATTTATTCGCCACCTTGATCACTGTGTAACATCTTAATTTTTCGATGACATTGATTCTCCACCATAGCCTTCAATTTCTTAAATGCTTCAAGTGCTTTTGATTTTTCTTTCAGAAAATATACCCATGCATTTCTTGTATAATTATTAATTAAAGTGATAAAATACCAATTTTTGCCTTCTATGATTGTAGGTATTTTTCCAACAATATCACTATTCACTAACTCCAAAGGTGCACGTGCTCTCCATGCTCCTTCATGAGGAAAAGATACTCGAATTTGTTGCCGAAAATACAGCCTTCACATGGATCAGATTTCAAATTAATAAATGATAAACCTTGTACTATACCTTTAGTTCTCAACAATTTCAAGGCTTTGTACACTACAACACAGTAAGCCACTAATGGCGCTTATATATGCCGCTATAAGTGCCTAAACGCCCCCAAAACACTTTTCCCGACGTTTATTGGCCGTCAAGGAAAATGCCATCAGGGAAAAGTAATCCCCGTCGTTTATCTAGCTTGGCACATAATAAATGCCGGGGTTTGTTATCGACGGCACATAACAAATGCCGGGAATAGAGTTACCCCGGCACATATTAAATGCCAGGGTTGTCCATTAAGCCGGCACATAATAAATGCCGGTGAATTGGTTATCGACGACACATAACAATGCCGGTACTAGAGTTACCCCGGCATATACTAAATGCCAGGGTTGTCCATTAAGCCGGCACATAATAAATGTCGGGGTTTCTTACTAATGGCACATGTCAAATGCCGGGAATAGTCTAGTACGGCATTTATTATATGCCATCTTAGAGCAAAGGTGGCACATATGAAATGCCTTGATATAATTATCGTGACTTAATTAATGCCGGGAATAGCCTTAGTCCGCACATAATAAATGTCGGGTTTTCTACTAATGGCACATATCAAATGTCTGGAATGGTCTAGCACGGCATATGAGGAATGCCATGTTATTAAATTTGTGACACATTAGAAATGCCGTGGTATCTATTTGTGGCACATAATAAATACTGTTTCGATGTTGGTCACGCGCCGCCATTTCATTGATACTAGTTCAATGCATGTTTAGGGCATGTACAATAGCCATTTTGTTGCTTGTTTAAGAGAATACATGGTAGATACTCAAATAATGCATATGAAAATATTATAGAAGCCGAGACAAATGAGTTGTTCACATTTTGAACTTGTTGCAACAGTTCACACATGACTGCATTTTCACACACCGATCGAATGATACATGATGGATAATCGACAATCGTTGAGGGGCATGTAGGAGATAAACTAGTCTCTAACAAACTGCACCTAATCTGAACTCTTTTAACAAAAGAATCCTAACTTAAGAAGATAACTACTCACTTCGCCGAGCTTGGTGCAATCTGGGCAGCCTGTGCATGCTGGTCATCACCGCTCTGGCGCTTGTTCGCTAATATGTCTTGCCCCACATGACACTCTACAAGAGGAGAGGACTATTTCATGCAACCATTTGTGCCAAGCTATAAAGAATCATTCCAGAATCTCAAACCCATCGAGCCAAACAGTACACATAGCCCTACTGGATAATGATGTGCAGCAAGAATGCAAATGGTACGTATGTTCCACATATGACAGCTCATAATAAACAACTAGGAATGTAATCGCGGCGTGCCACGCCGCGCCCGTACTACCCTAAACAAAGAAAAAAACAGTGCTAGTTTGAAAATGTTGGTACCGGCATGATCATATTGTTAGTGGTGTAATCGTCTTTAGAAAATGCTAGTTTGAGCTTTCACTGAATCAGTAGTGTAGTATATAGGCAGATTTCATTACTGCAGAGATGACGATCTTGTTCTCTACACCATTGATTGGATTGACGATCTTCTACAAAATAATGCAAGTTAACTGAAGTGATCGCTGGTACCTGCAAGAAGCTTGTTTTCCCTTCTACAAAATAATGCAAGAAGGCCACCTGAAGAACAGCTTGTATCAGTTCATGAAAACGTGCGGCATATTGCCAGCCAGTTTGTCAGGAGTCGGGAAACTTTGAGCATGTACAATTTTGTTATCAGAATAGTGTAAATGTGGCAAGATGAAATGAGCTGGCGTCAACTTGGCAAAAAATCAAATCACAGATGTGCTTGTGCATGTGTGTTTGTTGTTATTGCTTTTTGTTTTTGGTTGATTTTAGTCCCTCAACCTGCTAATTTTGCTGACCCTATTCTTCTCTAGCTTTCTTTACCAGATCAGACCAAATACATAATAAGCTAAATTCTGTAGTATAGATCAGAGGAGACTCAAACCTTAACTGAGTACAACTATAATTTCATATATCATCAAAGTTGTACACATCACATGAGATGCTATGAAATTAGCTGACTAAAAGGGTGACAGAATGAAAATCGACAAAATTAAAGCTGCGGAGCACAAACCAATGTAACTAAATGTGTTACTGGACCAAGTTCCACTGTTTTGTTCTTTCTGTTTTGTTTAATAAAATCCTGGCAGGGGTTTCCCGTCATCTTTCTAGTCAAAAAAAAGTTCCACTATTTCTTAAAGTCTAAACCTGTAATTTTTAACAAACGCAATTTGGGCCTACTTGACATGAAAAAATAATGGAAATAATGAATGTAACAAAATATTAAAGCACCAACATAATCGATCATGCATATAATGTGGCAGAGTTTGAAATTGCCAATAGCACACTGACTATGTCACACTGCTAAAACATAAGCTAGAAGTGTTTTGCATAAATAAATAAAAAAATTTGTTTCAAACAATGCAGCATGGAAAGAAAATGGATTTTTTGTGGAGCGGGTTAACAGGGGCAGTGAGAGATCAAACAAGGCAAGAAGATACATGCAGTGAACAAAACAAAAGACCGGAAGGTCTGTTTCAAACTCTAACTTTAAGCTAGTGAAGAAACTTGCAATTGAGCCTCAACCAGCCTAAAGCGGTATCTACTCTAATTTGCAATACCAAAGTACTCTTTCGTTTCAAGCTTCAGAGGCATCAACAGTCAGCATTTTCCCCTTCGAGTTCACCAAGTGAAGCTAAAGTGTTGTTTAGTTCAAGGAATACCCCAATCCTGGAATCATTTGGCCACAATTTTAGCACCAGCTCATCACGTGGCGTAAATTGTAGATGAGCTTTAGAGGAGAAACAATAGCAGGTAAGGAATTGCAGAAGGAAACCTTTAAAATTACGGATGTACTCTTTAAAAGTAGGAAAAGGATTCGCGCCGATTGGAGCAGAAACAGAGGTAGCAGTAGCGACTGTAACAAGAAAGGAGAAAGACAGACAAGTAACTAATAGCGAGAAAGGCAGTAAAGAAGGCAAGAACGCGGTAGCGGTAAGGGATTTGTAAGCAAGGAGAAAGTATGGAATACAAACCTGTCCTAGCATAAAGACGTTGCAAGTTAGATAATTTTCTCCTTTTCCTATTGTCAGCTGCCTCGACAGAAGTAAGCGATGGGAAAAAGCTGTCTCCTGAATGGAAAAGGAACAAGATAAAGCGAAGCGAAGGAAAACAGCACAACCGAGAACAAAATAGAGGAAAAGGGAACTAAAAAGAAATGAGACCATGACGGGGTCTCTGCGGAAGCAGCTAGCGTTGGCCTGAAGGAGACAGCACGGCGGGCACACCATGAACGCAACATGGAAAGCATGCAGTAATCAGGAAATATCATAACTAAAGGGAATGAGAAGCAAATATATCATAACTAAAGAGCATGACAACCAGACATGTTGAGCAGACATCAAACTGTGGATAGAAATCCAACCAAGAGAAAAGTGTGGATACTCTTCTAAGACTACATGTAAAACTAAGAAGCACATCAAAGTGAGGA
Source organism: Guadua angustifolia (assembly GCA_036346375.1). NCBI lineage: Eukaryota > Viridiplantae > Streptophyta > Magnoliopsida > Poales > Poaceae > Guadua > Guadua angustifolia. The sequence continues at coordinate 58,324 of JAYEVE010000820.1, forward strand.
TATCAGTTAATCTAATAAAAAGGAGTTCAAAAATAGGTTTCCAATGGCATACATATGTAAGATGTTTAGCTGCCTTTTGTGTACACATACAAAAAGAGATCAAGTATAGCAGGTACCTGGCTAATCAATTAGCCTGTATGACTGAAGATTGGATGGTCCACTATCCCAAGGATGCCTCCCAAGCCTGTTTCAGCGGCCATGGTCATACATGTAGCAAACAAACCCAAAGAAAACATGAACCTCATACCTGGAGCAAATAGGCAGGATTTTAGCTCAATTGCTCTGTGTACCATAAGCATTCTTAAGCCTGATAAGTATTCCAATTTGTCATGCATAGGAAAAGGAAACATATCTCATGCTTCGAAGCCTATAGAAATATATCCTGCAGAAGAACAGTCAAAATCTGCATGAAACAGTAGGTCACTAATGCAGGCACATACATAAAAGCATTCTCAAAAGCGTAAATTTGTAATCAACAACAACACGAATGAGGTATGAGAAGGTATATAATGGCAGTCCACATTGAAAATAGCAGACATAGAATCAATAATGTGAACTGATCTATTATAGTAAAGGAAGATAGAGGAAGATCTCATATAGAGATTAGCATCTAAAATGGCCACCACAGGAATGAACTATGCTCATTAATTTAATCTCACATTGAGCATGGCGTTAGCATCTGAAAGAATATGAAACTACAAATTGCGCAAGCCCAAGATTGGAACTAACCTTGATCCCAGTCTTAGGAGCATCCAGAGCAAAATAATAAATGTCAACTAACTTAATCATCTTATTATTTATCGATTCCTTTTTGCCTTCATCAACTTCATCTGTTAAGAGTCGTTCCATATATGCTAACCAACAATCAGCTGCTGTACCAAGTGCATAACTGAAAGGAGGAAATTTCCAAAAGGTGTTTAGATGATATAAAATTATAAAGGTTGTATAGATCAATAAGATTTAGGAAATGGCCACCAACACCAAATATCCAAAATATACTGATCAGATCTACACAAAGTCAAAGCTTTACTTTTCTAGCTGACACTAAACTTGGCAAGCTATTACACAAGGGTTGGGCCCCAAATTTAAATTCTGTCTTGGAAAAGGGTTGGGCAAAAAAAAGGGGGGGTTTGCTAATTCTTGGGGTTTTTGGGCCCGGGCCCTTTCCCCAGGCCCCTTTGCCTTTTCATTAAAATGGAAAAATTTTGGGGCCCCGGGGTTTTCCCCACCACCCCTTTTTTTTCCTTTTTCAAACCCTCTTAAAGGGTTTAAAGTTTAAAGAAACTTTTAAGAAATTTTCCGGGCCCTGGCCAAAAGGGAAGGGGCCCCCAAAAAAAGGCCCTTTGGGGTTTGGGGAAAAGCTATGGAAATTTTTTTTCGGGACCCTTTGATTTGAGTTTTTCGGGTAAAATCGGGTTTTAAAGGGGTCTTTTCCCCTTTTGGGGGACTTACCAAGGGTTTGGGGCCCGGCGGTCCCCCTTCCCCTTTCACCAGCAGAAATTTCCTAAAAAATTTTATAAACCAAAAACCCCCTTTAAGGGAAGGGGGGGAAAAAAATGGGAAAATGGGTTTCTCCCCCTTTGTTTTGTTTGCCCAGGGGGTTTCCCCAGGGTAAACCCCGTGGGGTTGTTTTGAGGGGCATTTTCATTTCCCAAGAAGTCTTTGGTTTCCTCGTTTTTGCCCAAGGCCTTTGTCCCCTTTTTTGCCCCCGGGGCCCTTGGGGGTTCCCCTCTCCCTTTTATTTGGCGTGGGGTATAGACAAAACAAACCCAAAATTTTGGGAGCTTGGGGAAACCAATGGGCCCAGGCCCGTTGAGGCCCAAACCCCTTTCATCTTTGGGGGTGGGGTCAACAAAAGAAAGAACATGTGATTTACCCAAACAAAATTTAAAGGAAAAAAACTTTGGGTTGGTTGGAAACAAACCCGATTTAAAATTTTAAAAAAAAAAATTCCAAATTTGAAACGTGGGTTGGGGGATTTCTTTTATGTTAAACCCCAAAAATGGGAAAAAATCCCAAAAAAGAAATTTTAATTTTAAAAACCCCGGTTTTCCCCAAATTTTGGGAAAGAAAACAAACCAAAAAAAAACCCCAATCAAAAACCAGGGTTAAACTTTTGGGATTTCAAAAGGAAAATAAAAAAAAAATTAAAATTAAAAAAAATTTTTTCAATTTGACCCAAAAAGGAAACAAACCCAAAAAATGGGAAAACAGGGGTTTTGAAACAAAAACAAAGAAAAAAAAAATTAGGCCCGGGTTCTTAAAAAAAATGCTTTTATTTTTCCTGGGGAAAGCCCAAAAGGAAAAAGTTTTTTCCCCTTTAAAAAACCTTCCTTTTCTTTATTCCAAGGAAAACAAAAATTTAAAAAAAAATTTTCATCCGGGGCCCCCTTTAAGAAAAAATCTTTTGGGGGGAAAACCAAAACGGGAAAAAAAAACCGGGAAAACGAAAATGACCCCTAGGGGGCTTTGGATTACGTGCCCGGCGAGGGAAACAAAGGGGGGTCTTCCAAAGGGAAACAACTGTTCAAAGACCGGATAAAACCTTTCCCCCCAAGCAAAAAAAACCCGGTTTTTACCATGCAATTAACACACTTCCTTTGGTGTGTCGGCAGAGAGATCATGACAAGGCCTTTACAATGCACGACCCCGCTATTAACTTCACCCGCTAAGGTTTCACCGCTGTTAGGGTTCTAGCCACCCAGTACAGAAGCCCCCTCTTGCGCCTTGCGAGTGTCTATATCTGGCACCCACATTCAACCAAATGGCGAAGCCAATAACGAGATGCACAAATTAATTAGCCAGGTCATACCCATATAGACTTGTGGTTGTACGGTAGTGCTCGGTCCATGGTAACATATGCTTCGGTCCTTAATTGACTAGGGCGGAACAATCACTTTACAAGATCTCATGCATTCAGCACCCACCAAACATCCATCCGCCCTGGTCTAAGCCATTTCCACTTTAATTCAATTAAATAACAGCAGCAACACCAATTGCTGTAATTTCACAATTAAGTTTAAACAATGCTTGAAAAGGTTTTCCATACTGGCACGATACCGAAACGTTTAAGCATGACTAAACAATTCTACCGTCCCATGCTACACTAATAGTTATCATGAAATACAATAGCTAGTATCACCTAGGGTGTCAAAGGTTGTCATGAATAAAGACAATGAGGGTATAACAAATCAGGAATTTAGCTAAAACCTAAAACTGCATTTAAAGTACATTACGCAAAATAATAAGCATGCATAATTTAAAACAACATAATGTTTTCATAAAATTTGGGATCAACATGATCAAGGAAGACTTGCCTTCGTTGACTCTTGCTGGTTCTACCTCTGCCTGATGATTCACTGCGTCGTCTACACGTGAAACGAGAATAAATAAATAAAACAAATTCAAAAAAATTCAAAATTTGAAAAGACTGGTACTAGAAGATAGATCATGAATTTATATGAATTTAGAAATTTGAATCACTAGAATCGGAGCTCGGACGGAGGAAAACGGACTCCTGGAAGTCTCTTGGGAGAGAAAATCAGGAAAATCAGAGAGGCTGACACGTGTTAGAACCAGATTGGCTGGAATTTCTGATTTTCAGAAAAATCAGAAAAGGGAAAAGAAATACCGATGGCGTGTGGGGCCCGTGACGTCGCTGGCTCGGTCCCAGTGGACCGGAGCATCGAGGACATTCGGTGATGCTGGATCACCGAGGTGGTAGGCCACGCGACGACTAGGGCTGAGGTGGCGACACACGGGGAATGATGTGGCGGCTGACTGGGCACGGACACGCGGCGATTATCCGATGGTGGCTCGGGATCGGACGATGAAGGGACAGAGGCGACGCAGCTCGATCCGAAGCATTCACCGCAGATCGGACGGCCGAGGGGTGGAGATGCGGGTGAGGAGACGTGTGATCCGAGACGTTGGGGGACGATCGGATGACCAGCATCGGGCGGGGCAGATCGACGACGAGGTGGCGGTGCTTTTCCGCTGGATGCAAGGAAGATGACGCGCAAACCGACGAAGGGATGGCAGATCGGGCTCGACTTGGCACGGATCGGAAAGAACAAGACGCAGGCATCACGGAGGGACAAACGGAGAAGACGGAGATGCACCGGCGAGCAAGAAACTCGGTGGAGAAGGCCACGGGCATGACAGCGCAAAGAAAACTCGGGGCGGCCACTCTAGACGGCGATTCTCGGGAAACAGAGGAGAGGAGCGGGGCGGCATCCTTAAATAGGCGCGAAGGATAAGGAGTTCAACCCAGATACGGTGAGGCGAGCACGGAAAACGCGGTGGCAAAGCGGCAAATCCAAGTGAGGCGGAATCCGGCGGCGCGACGGAGGAGGACGTGGCTCGATCAAGGCCATCCACAAAGCGATGATCCAACGGCCGACGTTACGCGGCTGGCGCGGCACGATCCAGACCACATGATTGAAACCGACGGCCGAGATGCACACAAGCTAGATTTCCGCCTGGCGGTTTGGCCGCGAAACGAGGCCGTGGCAGAGAAAAAGGCAGGCCAGGCAGAATAGGATCAGGCCGAGAGGAAGGATTCGACCCGTGACAAGAAAAGGAAATTAAAATGATTTTCGAATTTAGAAAAATCCCAGAAATCCGAATTGCGAATGAATTCAAACAAATAGCAAATAAATTCGGAAAAATCTCCAAAAATACAAAAAAATTCCTTGAAGCACAAGGAATCCAACAAAAACTGGAAATCTTTAGTTTGATGTATAGATTAGTCAAATTAAATCCTTTTATTCTTGAAAAATTCAAATTAAGCTTTATTTAATTCGAGGAAAATGCAAATGGTTCATTTTGAAATTCAAGCACTCAAAAACTCAAATTTTAGAATGTTACAAACCCCCCCTGAAAGAAATCTCGACCCCGAGATTTGGATGGACTAGGGAAAAAGGGTGGGGTACTCCGCTCTAAGATCCTCTTCATGCTCCCAGGTGGCTTCCTCTTCTGAATGGTTGCTCCACTAAACCTTACAAAATTTGATTGTTTTATTTCTTATTCTGCGCTCTACTTCATCCAGAATTTTGATTGGATACTCGGGTAGGTAAGATCCTCCCGTAGCTCAACATCCTCCATCTCATCCGCTTTTGGCACTCGAGGGTCTTTCTCAATCATGCGACACATGGAACACATTATGCACATTTGACAACTGCGGTGGCAACTCCAACTGATAAGCCACTTCTCCACTTCTGGCTAGGATTGGAAACGGTCCAATGAATCTTGGTGCTAACTTTTCACGAACTTGGAATCAACGCATTCCTTTGAGCGGTGAGACTTTCAGATACACATAGTCACCAGAGGCAAAGATTAATTCTCTTCGACGGTTATCAGCATAACTCTTCTGCCTAGACTGCGTTGTTCTTAACCTTTCTTGAATCATTTTCACTTGTTCTTCAGCCTTTTGCAAAATATCAGGACCGAAGACTTGAAGATCTCCTATTTCATTCCAACATAGAGGTGTCCTGCACTTTCTTCCATACAAGGCTTTAAACGGTGACATCTGTAAGCTTGCTTGATAGCTATTGTTATATGAGAATTCTGCATACGGTAAACTTTGATCCCAACTTGTCGCATTAGACAACGCACAAGACCTTAGTATATCTTCGAGAATCTGATTCACCTGCTCAGTCTGTCCATCGATCTGAGGGTGATAAGCTGTGCTAAAATTCAGATTGGTACCTAATGCTTCTTGCAACTTTTGCCAGAATCTTGATGTGAACTGAGTTCCTCGATCTGATATAATCCTCTTTGGCACACCATGCAAACACACGATTCTTGACATATACAGCTCTGCAAGCTTATCTCCCTGATAGGTTGTTATCACAGGAATGAAATGTGCAACTTTTGTCAGTCGATCCACTACTACTCATATACAGTCATATCCTGATCTGGTCCTTGGAAGTCCTGTAATGAAATCCATTTCAATTTCTTCCCACTTCTATTCAGGTACCTTTAACGGTTGCAGTAATCCTGCAGGTCTCTGATGTTCAGCCTTAACTCGCTGGTATACATCACACATAGCTATGTACTCTGCAATTTTCTTTCTCATCCTTGGCCACCAATATACACCTCGAAGATCATGATACATCTTAGTATTGCCTGGATGAATTGAGTACGCTGACTCATGCGCCTCTTTCAATATCATCTGCTTGATTTCTTTCTGATTCGGCACATAAATACTTTTTCCAAGCCAAACTGTTCCTTCTTCATCTTCTAAAAATCCTGGGGCTTTACCTTCCTTTATTCTATCCTTAATCTTAGCAGCTTCCTTATCTAACTTTTGCATCTTTTTGATCTGATACACTAAGGTTGGTTGAATCTCCAAAGCAGCAACAAAACCTTCTTCCACTAGTTCCAAATTCAAACGCTAAAACTCCTTGTGAAGAGCAAGTTGTCCTTCTTTAATCATCAAATTATTGCAGTAGCTCTTTCGGCTTAAGGCATCGGCAACTACATTAGCCTTGCCAGGATGGTAATGTATTCCAATATCATAATCCTTAATTAACTCCAATCATCTTCTTTGTCTCAGGTTGAGGTCTGCTTGGGTGAAGATATACTTCAGACTCTTATGGTCTATGAAGATCTCACAACGATTCTCAATGAGATAATGCCTCCACAAGTTTAGTGCATGCACAACTGTAGCTATTTCTAAGTCATGGGTTGGATAGTTTTCCTCATGAGGTCACAATTGCCGCGAGGCGTATACAACTACTTTACCTTCTTACATCAAGACACATCCAAGACCCTGCCTTGAAGCATCACAGAAAATCTCAAAGTCTTTTCGAATATCCGGCAAAATAAGCACCGGGTCAGTAGTCAATCTTTCTTTTAATTCTCGAAAACTCGCCATGTGCTTTAGTCCATTCAAACTTCTTCTCCTTCAGCAACTGGGTGAGCGGTTTTGCGATCTTCGAGAATCCTTCTATGAATTTTCGGTAGTATCCTGCTAAACCAAGAAAACTTCTGATATTAGGCACTGACTTGGGCGGTCTCCAATCAAGCACACCTTTTACTTTTTCGGGGTCCACTGAGACACCTCCAGCAGAAATTATATGCCCCAAGAAAGCAACTTGTTTTAACCAAAACTCACACTTCTGAACTTGGCATATAACCGATGATTTCGAAGTTTTCTAACACCATCCTCAAATGTCCTTCATATTCTGCTTCATCTCTAGAATAGATAAGAATATCATCTATGAACACCACCACAAACTTGTCTAGGTACTCCATGAATATTTTATTCATCAGATTCATGAAATAAGCTGGGGCATTGGTTAGATCAAATGACATAAGTGTGAATTCATACAATCCATATCGGGTAGCAAAGGCTATCTTTGGAATATCTTGTGGCCTTATTTTCAACTGATGGTATCCAGATCAAAGATCAATCTTGGAGAAAATACAAGCTCCTTTCAACTGATCAAACAAGTCATCAATCCTGGGCAATGGATACTTATTCTTGATGGTGAATTCATTCAGGGCTCTATAATCCACTCACAAACGCAAACTATTATCCTTCTTCTTTACAAAAAGAACTAGCACTCTCCAAGGCAACGAACTTGGACGAACGAATCCTTTTTCTTGCAACTCCTCAATTTGCTTCTTCATTTCGGCTAGTTCATTGGCTGGCATGCGGTAGGGTCTCTTGGAAATAGGAGTCATACCAGAGACTAATTCTATGATGAACTCAACTTCTCGATCAGGCGGCATGCCTGGCAATTCCTCAGGAAATTATTTCTGTAAGATTGGAGATACCGCTTAGGGTCAATGGAGATGTGGATCGCCTCGTTCGGGCCTTGATAGCCGCAGAGAGGTGATAATATTCCTCCATTCTGCATTTATCGAGTAAATAACAAAATGCATTTGCTTCTAGTCTATTCAACACAATTCCTTCGCAATGCATCCCAATCAAGTGCATAATGGTCGGTAACAATTATTCGCAACCTTTTGTTCTGCCTGAGATCTAAGGTTATGCTTTAAATATACTGCTTCCTTGCATTCTTGTATATCCAACACAAATGTGACCTGATTAATATGAGCTAACCGCTACAAACAATAGATTTGGATTATTGTCATGTATTCGCGTTGTTTGATTCAACATATATTACTTTATGTATGCGTGTATTATCCGTTCCCGATCCGAATGTATCATATATCCGATCCGTATCCGTATCCCAAATTATCTGGATTCGTATCCGGATCCGGCTAGCCCGTATCCGGTTTCGAATCCGGGAAAAAATATGGGTTAGGATACAGAAAGAGTAATATCCGCCCGTATTCGATCCGTTTTCACCCCTAGGAGTAAGACCACTTTTAGAACCAAGAATGATATTGAGAATACCTTGATTTAGATTTTTTGGGAAGGTGTTTACAGCCTTCCCCCCTTAATGAAAATTTCATCTTCAAAATTTCTTGCATGATACTGTTCTACAGTGTAGTGCTGGGTCGTGTCATCCATTGTGCCCGGTTCTCGGATCCGACACGGTCCATGCTATAGTGTTGTGCTAGCCCGGCACAGCCCACTTCGTGCCGGGTCGAGCTTCAGACTAAGTTGTGACATCGTGCCTCGGGCCGAGCTGTGCCAGGTCGAGCTTCAGGCCAAGCCGTCACGTCGTGTCTTAGACCAATCCAAAGAGTCCGACTTGAGTGCCCACCTCTAGATAGGCTAGAGCACTACTCAAAAAATATTTTTGGACTTCTGGCTGCTCCCTTCTCAACCCCACTTCAAGTCTCTATCAATCTCTCTCTCTTATTAAAAAAGTGAGGCACGTGATTCGATGCAAGCACAATGTTCAACTTTACTCACACTCCAGCAAGCACAATGTTCAACTTTACTCACACTCCAAATTAGGGCTGTAAACAAGCCAAACTTGAGCTAGCCTAGCTCTCCAAGCTCGAGCTCGGCAAGACTTGAGCCAAGCTTGAGCCGAGCTCGAGGTAGGGTTCGAGCCTCGACCCAGGCTCGAGCTCGACACGATCCAAGCTCGAGTAGGCTCGAGCTTGGTTCGAGTAACCTCGGTAAGCTTGATAAGCTCAAGTAGGCTCGGTAAGCTCCATAATTCATGTAAGCTCGGTAGGCTCAGTAACAAGCTCGAGTAAGTCCGGCTCGAGTAAACTCGAAAAAGCTCGACTTAAGGAAGCTTGATCTAGATATGAGTAGGCTCACGAGCTATTCGAGTTCGACTTGGTTAAACTCGCGAGCTCGAGCTCGAGTTCAGCTCGTTCGGAGCTCGAGCCGAGTTTGAGTAGCGTGCGAGCCTCGAGTTCTTTTTTTTTTTTACGGCCCTACTCCAAATGTGTTTTGATCTTAAGCGCCGTACACCCAAGACACACCCGGTTTGGTAGGAAAAAACCGTCCTTGAGGTGATCTAAAGTTACTCTAGCATGTCAGACTACCGTCCTTGAGGTGACTGCGCCATCCCCAACCAGAAGCATGTTGCATGGAATTGAATTCACTCGAAAGCAACAAATCAATCAGGGCCGGCCGGGTGGCCACATGCATCAAGCTAGATTCAGGGCACAAGAAACCAGCCCAGCTTGTACATGAATTCATCCATCAAGGCACACAGTCTGCTCCTGCAGCCTGTATTCCATGTCAGCAGCGCCACGACGCCCCAAAAGCCAAGCGCAAAAGACCCAGCGACGAGTGACCAGTAGACAAGCTCCGTGTCGATGATGGCATCTGACGACACTCCCCCTTGCTGCTGCTGCTCAGGCAGCTTGCTGGAGCAATTCTTCCTGACAATTTCCCCGCATAGATTCTCGTTCCCTTGGAACGACCACTCGTCGAACGTCGTGAGCTGTGAATCTGTGATTCGAACGGTATCTCGCCGGACAGATTGTTGCAAGCGACACTGAACCAGCACAAGGAGGAGAGGTTGGCCAGTTGCACCGGGAGTCTCCCGTTGAGGTGGTTGTACGAGAGGTCCAGGCTCTCCATGTCCTGTAGATACATGAAGGTTGTAACGGACTGTCCTTTTCAGCGGGTGCGTATAAATACCCTCACAGCTACCCAGGAGTTTAGCTGTAGATAACCAAGTGCACATTACCAGACATAAAAGCAAATGCGAATATTTGCTAGATAAATTAAGGGCCTAACGGCTAGAGTTTTACAAAAGGTGCGACTGACACCGGATACATTACAAAACAACCACAGGAAAGGTTTGAGCAGATAGACCAAGACCTTCAAAACCAATTAGCAACGCCATCTACGTTCTTCTGGAACTCGTCATCTTCATTGAAATCTAAAAGGGGGATTTGGAGCAAGGGTGAGTACACAACCGTACTCAACAAACCACACGGAAATTCTGAATATTACATGCATAGAATTTCAAGGAATTAGCATTAGTTTAATTATTTGGTGGGTGCATGAGCTAGGATTACGTATAGTATAAAAGAAATATAAATAAATCAATCATCATCATTATCACAACACCACCACTGATTCATTAACAAAATCCAGGTTACGGCAAGTTTATTATTAAAACTACTCAAGCTCAGTTACCGGAATCACCCGAAATTAACCCAGCTTCATTAACCGGAAGCACGACGTATTCGAATACCATTTGGTTCACTCTGCAGAGCTACTCAACTTTACCCACAAGATATCTGTAGGATCGGATGGCGTCAATCAGAGGGGGGGTTAATGATTGAGCGGAAGCTAAAACAAATTTTTAGTGATATTTAAAACCCCCTAAACAACATTAGGAAAAATTGCTTCGGTTCTGACAAAAACAGATTAATAGACGTTTACGAAAACCATAATTCCTGAAGATTTGACCGTCGGATTGATGTGAAATTTTAACTGTATAAACTAGATTCAAATCCGAAACTAATGCAATAAGAATCACCTCAATCGGATATACGGATCTAGAGTTATAACCTTCGCAAGTTGACTGTATCAAATAATGATGAGAATAGATCAAACCCTAATTATGAGATTAAACAAAATCTACAAGGAATTAACCAGTCAAACTTTTAAGATCAATTACTAGATGCCCTAGCAATATTTTGGATGGATCAAATCAAAATTATCATGGTGAAAACATGAATCAATCTGAAATCAAAACAGGCATGCAAAGCGAAGAACAGAAAAATAAACGAAAATACTGTAGATTCAGCTACTGTATCAACCCAAAGAACAACGCAGCAATTGAGATTACTGTAGCACCAAATACTGTAGCTCGCGGGTACTGTAGCGCCAAAGTTACGTGCTGCGCTCGGACGTCTCCTTTTCGCCGCCAGGAAGAGCAGGTGCAAGAAAAACAAATCTGATCGACTGCAGAACCTGTATCAAAACTTCTAGTCTCCCTTTTTGTCATGCATGCATGCGGCAAAGGAAAAACCACACAGGAAGTCAAGCCATAAAAATTATCTAGTCGATCGCCTTCTTCTAATCAACGAGCCCAGCAAGTGCTCTCCGGCCGCAGGAAGAAAACAAAAACGGCCAGGCAATTTTCTAGTCGCTAGACGCAATGCAATCTTCTAGTCGCCAGGCTCAGACGTCACGTAGCATGCGGCCACCAGGATTCCAGGAAGACAAGGGCACGAGTACTTCCTAGCCGCCGAGCAATTTTCTAGTTGCAGAACGATTCTCCAGCCGTGAAGACCTTCAGCCGCCAGCCAAGCAAAAAACTCACGCAGCTAGGTGCTTCAAGATGAAAAAGCGGCCACAAACGGTTTAAAAAAAACTCTTTTTTTATTAATCAGGTTTCAAGTCCTTTTATACAACTCAAAACCCTAACACATATATGCATATCCACCTGGCCCAATACACATGGCCCAATATATGCATACAACCCAAAATTCACACATGCACGCCAGACGTCCCGTCTGCCGACTCACGTGACTAACCGACCTTCGTGTGCACCTTTCTAGCCCGAACGTCCGCATGACATCCTCGACCATCGGGACCTCGATTCCTCCCAGAACCTAGTCCCGAACCTCGTTCCTCCATGAACCTAGTTCGGTCCGTCATCGACCACGTTAAGCCCTCGAGCAACACTTGCACACGAATAAACAAACAACGCATCCAAGCACAAGTCCACGACTTGACTTAAAGTCAATCCATGCAACCACTCACATGAGTATATTGCATTAAACAAAATCATTAATCAATCATAATTATGCTAGATGGTCCGGTGCTACTGCCCCTAGGCCGGTAGCACTAGGAAAAGCAACCAACTCTCAAATTGCTTCAATTTGAAGATCCAATTCAAATCAAACTCAATTTCAAATCAATCCAATCTCAAATCTTGTCAATTACTCATCACACACAAGGATAGACCTCCACATGGTCTTTTAATCTCCCCCTTGATGAGTATATTGTCAAACACATGAAAAGGCATAAGTATTGAGTTTGAATAAAGAGAAGAAAGCAATTTGAATGCAAAGCCAAACTTGATCAAAGAAATAGAAATGAAGAACATGACCAAATTGGCAGCTTATGATCTATGAACGATAGCAAAGATTAACAAAGATCATAAGAAAGAAGAATCAAGTGCAAAATGATGATTTTTCTACGATTTCTCCCCCTTTTGGCAATATAGGCATCAAGGTGACATTTTCTTTTCTCCCCCTTCTTTTTTTTGTTGTTTTTATGCAAGTAATGCAGCCTAAGGGAGTTTTGAAGATTATCCATGTGACCAACAAGACAAGTTATGACACCAAGCTAAGTTATGGCAAAAATAGACTAAGCTAAGGCATGTCCAAGTGCAAATAATCATTTTGCTAGCAAGATTTAATTAAAACCATGTCATTTTTAGCATGATTGAACATGAGCAACACTTGTCATTAGTTTCAAAACTAGAAGCAAAGCCATTCAAAGGATCAAATGGAAAACCTAGAGTTCAACCTACTCAACACTTTGGGGAATCTAGAAGTGCACACAAGGTCCTTGAGCCTTTTTTTTTTCATTGTATGCAAATTTTTCTTTGAATCTTTGAAAGACATAGCGGGCATAAATGTTTGACATTATTTGCATTCTTTACCCACATATGTTTTTTTGCATTTTTAAAGCAATTGACTCAAGCCATAATCGATCATCTCAAGAGGGACTCTTAAGAGAATGATCTTGGTCATACACAATACATTCCAAGTTCATCTCAAGTGCAATGAGAAGCCGTCTTGTGAATGTGAGGTGTTGAGTCTAATGCGCACAAAAAGAGTCAATTTTGCTTCACTTTCATTTTAGCATTTTCATGTTAAGCTAGTAAAGGACTCAAGTATGGATCAAACAAGATTCACCCAAGTTGCTATAGGGACTCTAAAGAATTCCAGAATTTCATAAATCATGGCAAATACACCTAGATAAGAAACTTAGCAAGTAAACACAACATGTTTTATCAAAATTTTCTTTTAACACTCATTTTTCAATTTTTGTAAGCTTAGCAAGATAAATGAACTTGGACATATCTAAGCAAGTAATTTTCTTCATAATATAGCATGGTGTATAAAATGAAACATGGATCATGTGCATAATAGACAAAGCTCATAAAATGAAAAATCAAGTCTATATGCAATGCATGAGACATATTTTTAAACTCCCCCTCAACATGTGATTTCATTTTAAGCACAAATCTGGTTCAAATTGAGTTATTAGCAAGATTAAGCTCAAGAAAGATCGAAAAGAACTCAATTAAAGCCGAAACACGTAATGGAGGGAAGAAGTCAAGAAACCGCGAATCGTGTGGCTATAGAGTATAGAAAAGATGGTAGAGAATACTATAGCTCAGACTCGCTCTCATCTTCCCCAATGACTAACATAGGAGAGCTGCCTCTAGATCCCAAACTAAGGAGTGCACCTGCACCTGTCTACCAGGGGCCCAACACTGCTAGACTTATAAGACCGTGAGGGAACTCAACCTAGAGAGAAGAGAGAACACTAATTAAGCATGATAGCAACCTAAAGCACAAGATGAGAGGTCCATGCAAAGCATGCCAGAAGTCTAAGTGATGTGAACTCATAACTCTAAGGAATAAAACCCATAAGCACCTAGAGCAATACAAAAGGAAAAACTGAAATAAAATATAATACATAATATACAGATCAGCTCCCCCTCACAGAAGGCCGTAAGGGCACACAACTCCAAGCTCACTCCTCAAGGCAACAAACCTAGAGCTATCCAAGGGCTTAGTAAAGATATCGGCCAACTGGTGGTCACTCTCCACAAACTGAAGCACTATGTCTCCTTTCTCCACATGGTCTCTAAGGAAGTGATATCTAATATCAATGTGCTTGGTCCCGGAGTCTTTGACTTGGTTCTTGGCAATGCAAATAGCGAAGTGTTATCACGTAAAAGTGGAACACTCTCTATCTCTAACCCAAAGTCCCGCAAGGTCGATCTCATCCAGAGCACTGCTACAAAGAATCGGCAAAGAACATACTCGGCCTCAGAAGGTGGTCATGCGACTCGGATCGCTTAGATGACCAAGTCTCCTATGCCGAAGGAGAGATCACGGACTCGTATAATCAAACACCAAGAGTCTCCGAAGAAAAGCAGAAAAATCAAGACGAAGACTCTCCTAAATCTAGAAATCCCAAAACTAACTCTCCGATGAATCGAGGATTCTACAAGCATTGCTTTTAAAGCTTACCTCGAAAGAGTCATCAATAAGCTGAGAAACGGAAAGCAAATTATATTGCAGCTTACTCACTAAGGCAACGCCCTTAAGAATAAAATTTTCATTAATGCAGAGCGGTACCTTTAGCAATGACTCTACTCAAGAAGCATCCCCAAAAGTGATCAACTCATCACCGGGGGCTCGGACTAGAGAAGAGAACCAACGAGAGTCTCCGGTCATATGGCGAGAACAACCGGAGTCAACAATCCAAACATCTCCCTTCCCCATCCGACGAACCTGATCAAGTCAAAAGAAAGAGAGAAGACTCAAGATCGATAAAGTAAGGACACAGGAACCCAATAATGAATCACACGACGCCTCAAAGTACCACCACAGAGGAAGAAGATCGACTCTAGTGTCTCTCTAACGCTGACTCTCACAAGATCGAAGAAGCAACTCTAGTAGAAGATGTAGGAGCTGCCACCGGTTTGGCCCACCGTGGTGCAAAGGCGGACCATCCCAATGAGGTGCCCAAATCTCCTACCCGAACACCTCACGCCACGATATCTACCTCGATGGGAAAACGAGGAATATCAAGAGGGCGGCGGAAAGCCCGACCACGAGCAACTCCAGACTAAAACTCGATCGAACAAAGATGAAAACCGAGTCCTGGATGCTGCCCAAAAACAGGTGACTCTCTTACCTGTCTAGTAGCAAGATGCGCCTTAGGAGCACTCAGAGTTTGGGGATGACCCTGAATACCCCTAAGAGCAGCAACATGCTCACGCCGGTGATCTTGGCGCTCTAAAGCAGAAATCTACTAGGTGACCATCCTTCTTACCGAAGGTGCATGAATACTTACGCCTTGCTAGAGGCGAAGTGACAGAGAAGCACCCATTCGCTCGGAAGTCCCATGGACAACCCCAAAGAGACCTAAACACAATGGTACTCACCCCAGGAGATACCACTATCTCTCCACTCTTGGAGGCACGCATAACTCTGAAGGCGGATCGCCGTCGTGCTCCAAGTAATCAAATCCTAGACCTTGATTGAATCGCTAATTTTGGGTGGTCTAGAATGAGATTGAGTTTCTTCTTGCCTCCAACAAATTTCTCAAGAGTGCTCATAAGATACCGACACTCTCGGAAAAGTGAGGCGATGAAGAGCAAGGGAAGGAGTAGAAGAAGAGCAGGAAGAAGAGGATCGAACAGTAGCAGTGCATATTTTTCCCTATACACTGCCTTAAATTTGAGAGACTCACAGAAGCACAAGAAGCATATCTAATTCTACCAACCTAGGCCTCTAACTTCTTCCTAAGCTCTGCGTGGACCTTATCCACGTCATCCTCAACCCCAATACACAGCAAGCAACCATTATATGACTTAACTAGTAAGTCCTTAGCAAGTCGATCACACTTGGCATTCAAAGCTTCATTATCAAGTTTTAGTTGCTTACAGCCCTCACATGAGCTGACTGGGTCCTTAGAAGCATGCAATTCAAGTTCATCATTTCTAGCAGAAAGCTTCCTAAGGTGACAACTCATGGCATCAATTTCAGCAAGTAGCTTAGGGCAATTTTCACAAGATGCAGTTGTGTGAGTATGAAGAAAACTAGCATCAATAGGAATAGGATCAATAGAACATGTGCTAGCATCCTTTGACCTAAGAGCCTCAAGATCAGAACCACACTATCATGCAGGGTTCTTAGGTTCTCCAACTCCACAAGCAAAGCATCACAGAGAGTACAACTATCAGAGTCTCAGGAGGAACATGATTTAAGTGAAGCTAACTCCCGAGACAAGGTATCTACTTCCTTCTCTAACTCTGTAACCCTAGCTCTAGCTCTAGCATGAAATTTTTCTAATTTGCAAAAAGCTTCATTGAGCTGGTCATAGGAAGGTACCTCGTCCGAAGTCATCAGAGAGCTCAAGTCGCCGATGTCGTTGGTGTTTGCCATGAAGCACATGCCGGAGAAGTCGCTGCCGCCTTTCTTCTCTTGCCGATCATCCTCGCCTTGCCGCTCCATGTCTCCATGTCGGAGATCTTGATGTCGTCGAGGGTGGCGAGGACAGTGGAAGACTTCTTGTTCTTCGAGAAGTTATGTATTTCTTCTCATGCGCCGCTCGTGAACTGGAAGCTTCTTGTTGCGGTTCTTGTCGGTGTTCTCGTTCTTGCCGAAACCGCCGAGTCGTTCTTGCCCTTCTCGATTTAGGACAATTAGCTCGAATGCGTTGGGGCCGCCACATTGAAGCGGTGATCCCACCACCTCTCTTCCTCTCTCTCACCCTCTTGTAGGCGTGAGAAAACTTACAAGCTAAAAGAGCAAGCTCGGCCGAAACTTGTCCGCTTGGTCATCGCTAGCTCGCAAAGTGCAGAGAGGAAAAACCAATGAAGAATCAAGAGAAGATCCAATGGGATCGGTGACCAAGGCCATCGACCGTGATTTCGTCTTCGCGCGAGACGACGCGTCGATCTCATGAGTCTTGAGTCGGGAATAAAGCCATCGCCAAGAGTCAAGGTCGACAAGTCGGTAGTATCCTTGATGGTGGTCACTTTCATTTCCCAAACACGAAGATCGAATGCGGTCAAGAAGTGACAAGCATTATCCGAGTCGGTATGTGCAACCAACGCCGGAGATCGCTCAAAATTTTAGTAAATCGACCAAAACACTCGTCAAGGCTCTCACCAACAGTGTTGTTCAAACTTGTTGTACTCACGCTTGTGTTGATCTGCCTCACGGTCTTGATTTGTGTAGTGCCCTCATGGTATGCATCGAGGGTCACCCAAATCTCGTGAGCGGATCGCAGTGAGAGATCCGATCATACTCATCGCGCCGAGTCCTGTATGAGAATGTTCTCGCCTTAGCATTTGCCTCAACGTCGACCATATTGTCGGCCGTGGACGTTCTCATCGGCAGAACCTCATATGGGAGCTTCACCTTCGCCATATCAGGAAACCCTGGGCAGTGATGTATGACTCCATCCGGGATTTCCAAAAAGGAAAATCAACACCACAAAAAATTGGAGGCTTGATGGAATACTTGTCTGTCGCCATGGCTCTCGAGACCGGTCAAGATCTATAGAAGAGCAAAACCGGCTCTGATACCACTTGTAGGATCGGATGGCGTCAATCAGAGGGGGGGGGGGTGAATGATTGAGCGGAAGCTAAAACAAATTTTTAGTGATTTTTAAAACCCCCTAAACAACATTAGGAAAAACTGCTTCGGTTCTGACAAAAACAGATTAATAGACATTTACTAAAACCATAATTCCTGAAGATTTGACCGTCGGATTGATGTGAAATTTTAACTGTATAAACTAGATTCAAATCCGAAACTAATGCAATAAGAATCACCTCAATCGGATATACGGATCTAGAGTTATAACCTTCGCAAGTTGACTGTATCAAATAATGATGAGAATAGATCAAACCCTAATTATGACATTAAACAAAATCTACAAAGAATTAACCAGTCAAACTTTTAAGATCAATTACTAGATGCCCTAGAAATATTTTGGATGGATCAAATCAAAATTATCATGGTGAAAACATGAATCAATCTGAAATCAAAACAGGCATGCAAAGCGAAGAACAGAAAAATAAACGAAAATACTGTAGATTCAGCTACTGTATCAACCCGAAGAACAACGTAGCAATTGAGATTACTGTAGCTCGCGGGTACTGTAGCACCAAAGTTACGTGCTGCGCTCAGACGTCTCCTTTTCGCCGTCAGGAAGAGCAGGTGCAAGGAAAACAAATCTGTTCGACTGCAGAACCTGTATCAAAACTTCTAGTCTCCCTTTTTGTCATGCATGCATGCGGCAAAGGAAAAACCACACACGGAAGTCAAGCCACAAAAATTATCTAGTCGATCGCCTGCTTCTAGTCGACGAGCCCAGCAAGTGCTCTCCGGCCGCAGGAAGAAAACAAAAACGGCCAGGCAATTTTCTAGTCGCTAGACGCAATGCAATCTTCTAGTCGCCAGGCTCAGATGTCACGTAGCATGCGGCCACCAGGATTCCAGGAAGACAAGGGCACGAGTACTTCCTAGCCGCCGAGCAATTTTCTTGTTGAGAATGATTCTCGGTAGTGAAGACCTTCATTACCACCAAGCAAAAACTCACATGACCAGAGCTTTTCGATGAAAACGGCCGTCACAGCCGCGAGAAAAAGCTCTTTTTTATTGATCAGGTTTCAAGTCCTTTTATACAACTCAAAACCCTAACACATATATGCATATCCACCTGGCCCAATACACATGGCCCAATATATGCATACAACCCAAAATTCACACATGCACGCGTACGGCCCGTCTGTCGCACTCACGTGACTAACCAACCTTCGTGTGCACCTTCTCTAGCCCGAACATCCCGCATGACATCCTCGACCACCAGACCTCGATTCCTCCTCGAACCTAGTCCCGAACCTCGGTTCCTCCATGAACCTAGTTCGGTCCTCATCGACCACGTTAAGCCCTCGAGCAACACTGCACACTAATAAACAAACAACGATCCGAGCACAAGTCCACGACTTGACTCAAAGTCAATCCATGCAACCACTCACATGAGTGCATTGCATCAAACAAAATCATTAATCAATCATAATTATGCTAAATGGTCCAGTGCTACTACCCCTAGGCCGATAGCACTAGGAAAAGCAACCAACTCTCAAATTGCTTCAATTTGAAGATCCAATTCAAATCAAACTCAATTTCAAATCAATCCAATCTCAAATCTTGTCAATTACTCATCACACACAAGGATAGACCTCCACATGGTCTTTCAATATCTACGGTCGTTAGTGCCACTATAGATCAACATGCAACTTTTATGCATGCGGCCGGACCGAGATGAACATAACCTTTCATTGAATTCCCCCTCTTTAGCTCCTACCCAGTAGGCGGTGCAAATCCCCAGTTTTCAGGGGCCCACTTGGCCAAAGTGGACCAGCGTGAGCTGACCAACTGAGGAATCCTACTGTTGTGAAAACCGCCGAATGGCCGCACCATTCCGTTTCACCCCCAACCGCAATCGCTACCCATTCCACCTACAAAGAATGGGGTCCACCTGTAGGTATTCCAAGGGGAAAGACAATATACCGGGCTATGTGGATCAAGCCAACAGAATTAACCGACCCAACTTGTGGTTGAGAGGGGACTGAGTTATTTACTTTACCCAGGGGTTGATCCTTATGTGCTGAAGACAAGCCCGACACACACCGCACCACCGGTACCTCCTGTACCCTTTCCACACCACATTGGGCTTGTCATTGGTTTGGGGATTGGGCTAGCATCCACCTTCCGTGGTCCACCCAATATTGTCCCCCAAACCGTAACAGGTTTTACAACTAAGTTTTAAGCAGTAGTTAAAAGAAATGATTATTTATTATAGCTAGCCTACGATGGTTCATTATTGATAATCTAGGGTTACAATCGAATATGGCATAATCAACATGGTCTTAACAAGGGGGTGGGATTTTAACAAGTCATGTCTTTCTAAACTAGCTCCTTTTTAAATTTCTACTCTATTTACAAGCAAATGCAATAACTAAATGTATACAGTAATTATACGGATTAATGGGATCAAACATGTTCAAGGAGTGTGGCTTGCCTTATGGGTTTGAGGTTAAACTTAGCGAGAGGCGGCCGATGTCGCGTCGGACACGAATAGCGCTTGTTCTCGGCAGCCCAACGACCCGGTCGGCCGGGTTTTGCTCAAAGTTGTTCGACGTTGGATCTAATGCGAGAAAACGCAACCAATAAATAAACGAATAAAACAACTAAAGAAAGAAAACGGAAAAGAAACCGGGAGGAAAATGGCCGAAGAGCCGAGGGCATTTTGAAATTTTCTCGACTTGGTATGGCGAAACGGAGATTATTTTTGGACTCAGCGACTCGAACTAGTCAAGAATATGTATTTTTGCTATTTTTGGATTTTTGGGATTTTTGGGGATTTTTCTGGGATTTAAAATGAATTTTTGGATTTTTTAATAATAATCAAAACCCGAAAATTAAAAAAGAAATCGGAAAAGAAAATGGGGAGAGATTTTCGGCTTGGGCTGCACAGTGAACCGAGCGGCCCATCATCATCTTGTGCGGCTGCCCTGAACAATTGGGGCTGCCCACGGGCGTGAGCACGACGCTGGTAAGGCTGGGCCGCCCATGGCGCGGAGAAGGCGGCCCGACGCTAGCAGTGGACTGGCGGGGTGAGCTGGTAGCGGGCCGGGTGGCAGCGGACAAGAGGGAGGATTGGCGGGACCACGCGACACGATCGAGCGGGCCGACGAGCTGGATTCGAGGCTGGCGAGGCAAGCAAGGATGCCAACAGATGGGGCCGAGATGGCAAAGAGAGGAAAAAGGGGCGAGTGCGTGGCGGACTTGGGGAAGATGAAGCTGGCGCGGACGGAGGAGGGCTCGGGAGGGAAAATGGGTTGGCGGGGGAGGGAGAGAAGCTCACGGCAAACTCGAAACGAGGAACAAGCGGGCGAAAGAGAGAGCGGAGCGGCTCGACGGCGGAAAAAGGCCAGAGCCGACGAAGATGGGCGTGGCGCGGGCGAACGGGAACTCGGGGAAGAGGAAGAGTATGCGGGGGAGGAAGAGGAAGAGCGCGGCTGGGCGAAGAAAATGGGGGGTGGAGGGGGCTTTTATAGCCGCGAGCGAGGAGAGAGGGCGGCGAGGAAGAGAGAGGGCGGCAAAATTCAACGGCAATGACGCTTGGGCGGAGCTGCTACAGCGCGGGCAGGTGAAGGAGACGATGGGGCGCAGCTCGGCGGGTTCGGTGGTGGAAAAGACGAGACGGTGTGACGCAAAGCGGGCGAGGCGCGGGGTGCTGGCGATGGCGTCACGGCGATGCTGCGACAGGGTGGAGAGGACGGGCAGAGCACCACGGAGGTGACGGGCGAGGGCGGCACGGACGAGGCATTGAAGAAGGTGGCGCCGAGGACGACGAGACGGCTGGGCATGCGCTTGGACCCAAGCGAGCGATGGAACGCGAAGGACCGAAAGCCTTGATGGGGGTCTTGGGAAGAAGACAAAGGCGGGCAATGGGCTGAAATTTGGCGTCTTGCGAGGAGGAGCAAAGCCGAGGTGGGCCACGCGAGAAAACGGGCGTGGGCCGGGGAGATGCGGGCCGAGGAAATTTGGGCTGAAGGAAACTCGGGCCAAAGCCAAAAAGGGAAGGTTTCCCAATAAGGAAAGTGGCCAAAAGGGAAAATTTTCCCGGAAGGGAAAGAGATCAAAAGAAATCTGAATAAATTCAAATAAAATCGAGAAAAACTAAATAAAATCCAAATAAAATAACTAAATCAAATTTTGAAATTTTGAGCGGTGTTTCAAAGGTCTCCGGTATCTGGCCGACAAGGCGGTTATGCGACAAGTTCAGTGACTTGAGCTGCCTCAAGAATCCGATCGGCGGAGGAATGGTGCCCGACAACTGGTTCATGGACAAGTCGATGCCTATCATGAGCGCCAAAGGCTCTCCCAGTATGTCGAGTTATCCTTTAAATCGTGAAGTCGACAGAAACCGCCATTGCGTTGCATTGCCGTGAGAACGGGTCATTGTTGTAGTACATCGACAAATCGGTCCATAAATCATCGTAGAAGCGTTGGGTATCTCCCGGAGAATCGGTTGTCGGAGAGATCAATGAAATGGAGGTAGTTGTTGAAACAAAGATCCGTGAGGTATTCCACCGTACAAGTCATTCCTCTCGAGGAGGATTACACCAAGCTTCGAAGTCGAGGAGCCCATCCGGATGATGCCCGATAGATGATTGTTCCTTACATTGAGCGTCTTGAGCTGGTTGCTGTTTGATAGCAATGGTGACAGGGGGCCCAAGAACCTATTATTCTCGAGGCTAAGGTGAACCAAATCACTCAAGCTCCAATGGAAGGGTGGCATAGGCCTGTCAGGCCATTGTTGGAGAGCAAAAGTGATGTTAACGTTGATGAATTCCTCTTTGTCATCGATGGCGGTATCTCCCCGATTAGATTGTTAAATGCCAAGTCAAGCACCTCCAACAATGAAACTTCTGCTAATGATGGGATTCCACCATACAACCTGTTGGAAGACAAGTCCAAGTACTCCAAAGACTGAAAAATATTTCCAAAGTTGTTTGGGATTGCCATCGATATCTCGTTGTCAGACAAGTCGAGCACCTGCACTGGCGAGGTAATGTTGCCACCAAGCCTGTCGATGTCGATGAAATCCATGTCGTTGTGATTTAGCAAGACAAAATCTAATACGTTGGAAAACAGCTAGGATGGGATCCTACCCTGCATCGCGCATCGCGATAGATCGATCCCGGATAAGCTCCGTTGAGTTGACAAAAATGTTGGTCCAATTCCATTGCTCCTCTTGTTCACCATGCAGTTTCTTAAATTCAGGTACTCCAACTAGAACAATGGCGTCCATCTCACGAGCTCCGTTTCGATCACCGGTAGGTGGTTGTCCGAGAGGACGATGTCGCAAAGATATGGGTTGTTTGCGAGCCAGAGAGCATGAATGCGCCAAAGATGAGATTGTTCTCCCGAGATATATGGTCTCCACCGGGTGAAGTTGCTTAGTATGTTTGGCTTAATCTCCCACCGAGAAAAATTCTGGTCATGTTAATGTGTTTTAGCCGGTGCGCTTCCTGTGCATGGGTTGATGGTTCCATGTAGCATGTTGGCATCAAGTCGTAGGTTCTCTAGCTAATGGAGGCTGCATATACCTGTGTACAATTAAGGAATAAGTCCATTTTACACCTCTTAACTTTTTTAAAAAGTCTATTTTATGCCCTTTAACTTCTATAAAGTCCATTTAACACCCTCAACTATAAAACCGGGTACTTAGCATCCCAACAAAATTGGATCAATTTACACCTTAAAGCAGTTCTGAAGAGCGATTTTGCTAACATGGATTCAACTTAGGGTGATTTTTATGGTTTTTGCTATGTTGGTAGCCATATCATCGATTTTTGATTATATAGATCCAAATGAGAGAAGAAATGATAACAAGAAGAAGAAATAAATGTATATAGAGACAAAAGGAGTGATAAAGAGGTTGATAATGTTGATGTCAATACCCTTGAATTGGATCCTTAATACCAAAACTCGATGACGTATATGTCAATACGGCAAAAACCATATTGAGTGGGATCGAAATAATCAAAATAACCCTTTAAAACTGTCTTAGGGTGTAAATTGACCTAGTTTTGTAAGTTTGGGAGATTAAATACCCGGTTTTGTAGTTAATGGTGTTAAATGGATTTTTTAAAAAGTTTAGATGTGTAACATAGACTTATTCCTAAAATAAATAATTGATGATGTGAACTACAAGACTAAGCAATCCATGGTGTTCTACTAATAATTGGGTAAAAATAACTCAGACCATCGAAGAATTGTGTTTTGAGTGATTTTGCGTTGGAAATATGCCGTAGAGGCCAATCATAGTGATGATTGTAATATAATATGTTTTTGTTGTTCCATTAATAATGTCATATTATAGATAGTTAAGTGTGCGACTTGGTCGTGAAACTCTATAATGTTGCAATGACATTATTATAAAGTTGTCCTTTAATTTTTTATTGACTAGGATATCTCAATAAATGATTAATATAATCAAACACATGAGTTGTTGTGATAATCCCATTTCACGGATTATGGATATGTGATACCAATGCAATCATGTGGATATCATGTAGGTATATATGATATTGGACCCACCCGCTTATGAAACACCTTTTAAGGATTTGATTAGTGTTATAAATTGTTTCATACAATGATGATGATTAATCTTTAGACCTGAGATCAACACAGTTTCCTATATGAGGATGGTATGTTTTGATGTTATCTAACGTTATCCGTAAATGGATAGTTATAAGGACAACACTCGAGTATACTGATGGAATTTGTCCTCCTCATACTGAGGGATTAATATCAATAGGCCACTCGATGAAACAAACTAAAGAATGTGCATGGCCATTCCTGAACGATTAAGTTGTTAATCGATAAATCTTGTTAGTCTATTTCAGGAATCGAGAAAATTGGTTTAACAGTATAGAGATGGCAGACCTCAATCTTGAGTTAAATCATGATATCAAAGTGACAAATGGATTAACATGTATTCATTGAAGGTTTGTTAGATAAATGACATTTATGCAATTTGGGTAGTCATTATGTTCTGCTAGGAGCCGCTTACGACTAATAAATTGGAAAAGTAATTTTTTGATTTATTGCCAACATAGCATAAACCTAAAAGGTCACACACAAGAATAGGCTTAAGACAGATTTATAAAATCTTCTTTTGTGATGTACATGTCAATGTGATTGAACATGATATCTGGTTGTTTACAAAATAGCAGCGAACCTACGTGCAAAAATATGATTTTTTTCACAGAAATCACTGTAGCAGAGATGAAATTACTGTAGCAAAGGCTGAACTATTGTAGCATGTCGGCAACATTGTAGCAAACTGACTTGCTACAGTGCCAGCTGTTCTGGTATTGTAGAAACCGATTTGCTACAGTGCCACATGGCAATTACTGTTGCAAGATAGTTGCTACAGTGCCACAGCTATAAATATGCCCTCTTGGGTTCAGAAAATGTGAAAAAATTTGGAGAAAAATTGAGAGAAAAATAGAGAAGGTGAAAAAGTTTCACCTGAACTAGAAAAAGTCACGGGAGTCGTATTGCGCGGTACTAGCATACTGGCATATGGTGTCATCTGCCTGTTCGTGTGGATACCTGAAGGTCGTGGTTGCTACTACCACAAAGATCCAACATATCCATTTTCACTGCTAGTCCAGGCATTGAAGCTATGAGCTTCGCAGAGAGCTTCTGCAAAAGCTTTGTATTTGCACTCTCAGGTCCACGGTATGCATTTGTTGCTTTTGTTGTTTTCTAAATCTTGGTTCTAATGTATGCGATCGGTCCGAAAAAGGAATAAATTTTTGAAATTTACTGGGTCTTTCCACCCTAATTTCCCTGTAGTGGTACCAGAGCAGATCGTATTGTATTAGTTCTAGATTTGCTTTACAAGTATGAGATATACGTGTTTTGTGTTATATATAAAATCTTTAGTTGACTTGATTTGATCATGCTGATTCATTGATTTAATCATTTTGGCTTCTCTAGATGTATAATATGTTATACATGCATACCTTTTTCATATTTTTTATGTTCATTTGAGAATTGCCATGGTTGCTATGTTGATAGCATATGCTTTGGTTAGTAATGTACTAATCATAGTGGTCCCTAATTAAAACTGAGTTATGATGATATCTTACCAATTTTGTCCACTGTCAAGATTTCGATCGTTGGTTGATTGGCTTGCCAAAGCAAGGTATCACTATCTTAAAAAGACAGATGTACGTGTCGAACACTTACGGGCTTGGGAGTTGGTTTAATTCCGCAGGGCTATCAAAATGGTTTTGGGCCTGGGCATCAAGTTGATAGATTTATTATGAGATGCTTTCTATAAACCAAGAGTTGCATGAGATGTAATTAGCGAAGTGTTTACTTACCTAAATAACTTTGTTCCGAGCAGTGATGCCAAAGCTTACTCGAGCATTGTGAAATATGAATCTTGGACATGCTATACGCTTTTGGGACACTCTTTAAAATGTATAGCAATGTTTGTTTTCATATGATGAAAATAATAAGCATAAACATATATCTCTCACATAATTTTGCATGTTAATCTGTTGTAGAAAATGGTGAATAGTTCATCATCTAGTTTCACATTGCGATCTGTCCTTGAGAAGGAAAAATTGAACAGAACCAATTTTCTTGATTGGATCCGCAATTTGAGACTTGTTCTCAAACAGGAACGAAAGGAATATGTTCTAGAGAATCTTGTTCCTGCCGTACTAGCTCTCGGTGCTTCTCGTGCTGAAAAAATGCTTATAAGAAGCATGCTGACGATGCACTTGATGCCATATGTCTCATGTTAGCTACTATGAACTCAGAGCTTTAGAAGCAATTTGAGAACACGGAGGCATACGACATGGTCATGCACTTGAAAATTTGTTTCAGGTATAGGCACATGTTGAAAGATATGAGACAACAAAAGCATTACATGAATGCAAAATGGCTGAGGGGACATCGGTTAATGCTCATGTGATCAAGATGATTGGTTACATTGAGAACTTAGAAAGGTTAGGCTTTCCATTAAACCGAGACTTAGCTATGGATATAATTCTCCAGTCTTTGCCACCATGTTATGATCAGTTCATCATGAACTATAATATGGATGGCTTAGAGAAGTCGCTCACTGAATTGCATGGGATGCTAAAAAATAGTTAAGCAAAATATCCAGAAAAAGACATCAGATGTCTTCATGGTACAGAAAGGAAAAAACTTCAAAAGGAAGGGAAAGAGAAAGGCTAAAGGCAATGGTTTTACTAAAACTAAGAGTTCTAGTAGTAATCATAAGCCTAAAAAGTCAAAACCTAGCCCTACTTCTGAAGCAACCTACTTCCATTGCCAAGAGGTTGGCCACTGGAAGAAAAATTGCAAGAAATACCTAGAAGATCTTAAAAAGAAGGGAAGTTCGACTTCCATTTTAGGTATTGATGTTATAGAAATTAACATGACCAATTCTCCTTCAAATGCATGAGTATTAGATACTGGTGCAGGAGCTCATATTTGTTCAAATATGTAGGCGCTCCAAAGGAGTAGAAAGTTGGCAAAAGGCGAAATTCAACTTCGCGTCTGCAATGGGGCAAGAGTTGCTGCTGTAGCCGTAGCAACTTATATGTTAACTTTGCCTTCTGGTCTGCAATGGGGCAAGAGTTGCTGCTGTAGCTGTAGCCATAGTGTCTTTCATTTTATCTATTGCATTCATTTATGCTGCTTTACTGCAAAATAGCCATGATAGTCTTTTCCTTTGGAATAAACCTTGCATATAGTTATGTTAGAATTACATTCTGTGCACAACTTGTTGAGTGTTTTAAGTACTCACCCTTGCCAACATCAACATCACTAGTTGGGGAGTCTACACCAGTGCCAAAAGGAGGAGTACCAGGAATAGACGAATTTCTAGGGTGCGAGGCTTGTCAGTTGCCTGTGGTATACTGAGGAGTTTATCTATATTTTTATTCCGCTGCAGTTTAATTTGTTATTTAACCTTGTGAGCATAGCCATCTAAGTTGACCATAAGGTCATTCAACTAGTAATATTTAATATATGATATCTTTTATCTTGTTTCCGCTATGTATAATTGTGATACTTACCATGTTGAGCCTAGGTGTACTAGCGTGATCCTAGATTAGTGCAATATACACGGAGGGTCCGGATTTGCATATCAGGTCCTGACAGATGTGGTATCAGAATCATACTAACTGTAGGTCTTGACTATAGATAGTCTGGTCATCCTTTAGGACCTTTAAAATTATTTTCCTAGTAAAGATTTTCCTTGAAGAGATAATATTTACTTGACTTATTTCGTTCTTCTATTCTTTCCCTTTTGCTAAAAATTCTTTCTCTTTTCCTTGCTGGATCGAGTTAAAATCTTATCTGTGTTGTCTTGAATAGAATACGTTGTACCACACCTTAGGAGCAAGTATTGAGTGCTTGCTGTCAACCCTAAAGATCATGAAGGAACAAATTGTTAAGCTCAGGGAAAAATAGATCAATGAAGTGTTTTAGAAGCTAAAGTCCCAGTGCATCGAGTAGCCAGTTAAGACCCACGTGTGGGAGTTGCATCTGCTAAGATACTTGTCGACGTTTGTTGTCAGCAATAATGAAAATGGGGCAAGGCGATGGATCTAAACTCGATGGTAGCACAAGATGCAAGAATTATATAGGTTCAGGCTCCAACGGAGGAGATAATACCCTAGTCCTGTGCTTTGGGATTATGTGTATCTAGCCTATTACAGATGATCTTCTTCTGATGTTCAGGACGCTACCTTACCCCCTTTATATAATCCTAATCGGTTACAAGATGGAGATTGTATCTCTTTCCTTATCCGCACAACATGATTACGGTTAGGATTATAATCGTGTCCAACCGAAACTAGGTTTAGTTGCTATATTTAGAGTTCTAGCGTTGCACAAGTTGGAAGTAGCCCAAGCGGTAGCCTTCTTCATGCTGTTAGCCCGGCCCATCCTTTCTTGAATGATTTGCCCGGCCTGCCTTGCATATACCCAGGGATCATATACTCCACAGTAGCCCCCGAGTGCTCTACGATTGAGTTGTCTCCCATCTGGTTGTTCTTTGGCCAGGCTATGATCTGTGTTGAGTGCTTCCAGGTCTTGCCTTGGTCTCCCGACTGGTTTCTTCTCCGCGCCGAGTGCCATGCTTGTAGGCAAGGAGATTGCAGAGGACTCAATTAGCATTTCTGGGTTCACCTTTTCCAGGAGGCACCCTAACTCAATTCAATGGGGATATTAGCAGTTAGCCCAGCTGGGGGTATATCTTTGCTTGAGTTGGCTTTTAGCTGAGTGGTGCCTGTGCTCCTTTGGCACACAGCTATTGGCCTGTCATGAGGCATACCACGGGTTATCCAAGTGGTACCTACACCCGATTTTCACGGCGCACAGCTGGCGGCCCATCATGTGGCGTACCCTTGGGAATTCTGGGTTTGAACCAACTTCTGATATCTGATTTCGTTTTATATGGTAACCAGCAACTGACCTAACATGAGGCATATCACAAGAAGACATTATGATTCAATTTGGAAGGTGCCCAGATTTTGTTTAACACGGTCATTGGCAGTTGGCCCATCATGGAGCGCACCATATCTCAAACTGGACCTGGCTCGAGAGCATTTTGTATGTGATGATTGTAACGCACAACTGGCAGCCCATCATGGGGATGCCCTAGGTCAAGTCCAGACAAAGTATGGGAGGCGAAGTGACCTTTCCCGCTCGGGACAAAATTCGGCATCGCCCCTATAAATAAGAGACTTGGTGCAAATAAAGAAGCTTTCTGCGCACTGCTCCTACCTGCCCCTTCATCTTCTAATTTTAGATATTTCTTCATCAACTTCCTCCACTAGGGTTAGCCGCCACCGCATTTCCTAATTCCGCACCGCTGCCAAACCCCTTCGAAGATGTCTTCTTCTTCTTCCTCTTAGAACGCTCCCGTGAAGCCCTTACCTTAGGATTGGGCCATTTCGATATCAACGGAGGAGCGCTTGGTGGAGTTAGTCACTTCCGGAGTTCTTCCTCCTTTGGCGTTGATCTGTGCACGGCCAGCCGCAGGTGAATCTGTCCCCACTCCGCAATCCGATGAAATTGTGGTCTTTGAGTCCTTTTTCCAGCGCGGGTTTGGACTCCCCAGCAGCTCTTTCTTCCGTGGCCTTCTTCATTTCTATAAGATTGAGCTGATCAACCTAAATCCCAATTCCATTATGCAAATTTCCATCTTTATGCATTTGTGCGAGGCGTATCTTGGAATTCGCCCGCATTTAGCCTTTTTCGCCACCTATTTCTTTTTAAGCCTTTCCCTAGTAAGAATGCCCCTAAAGTGGTTAGGGGTGCCAGCTTCCAGTTGCACGATGGGATGAAGAAGGCTTACTTTTCCATTCCCTTCAAGACCTCCTACAAGGGTTGGCATCGGGAGTGGTTTTACTGTTCCAATCCTAGTCCCTTCCTTCATCCTTGCATCGGGCTAGCTCCCACATTCTCGGCTTCCTGGGTTACGACTCCTCTGAGCTGCGACATGGACCATGTGGAGGACCTCCTGAAGCTGATCCACGGCCTGAAAGAGACAGGTTTGATTGGGGTTGACATTGCTGTTAACTTCGCTCGGCGCCGTGTACAGCCTCTCAAGGAGAGGGTCTATCTAGGTTTTGAGTACTACGGGTTGGATGATCCCACCCGCGAGGCGCCTGAATTTGTTCCCCGAGAGGTGCTGCTTGATCGGGTGAATGACTTCTTCGCTCAAGGCACCACTATTCCGCTCCATGGTCGTCCGCTGCCTTTCTTTGTGAAACGTCCTCCTCCTGCGGTGAGCATTTTGTCTTTTGTTAGTTTCTGATCGCTGACCTTTGATGGAATGTTGACTGGTTCTTGTGCTTCACCGCCTTTTTTTAGGATCGAATTGCCTTCTTCTCTGATGCTCCGATCCCTCCCGCTCTTCGGCATAAGGGTGCTAAACTGTGAGGTCCCCATTTTTGATAAATTAATACCAAAAATGGATACCATGTGCACACGTACTAGTCCCATGATCAGTGGCTAGTACGCACATTTACAAATTGATATCACAACCACACACATTTTATTATATTAGCGGAAGCAAAATTACATTATATTCTTACAATACCAAAAGTATAAAAACAGCAGTGGAGACATAAATCTTGTAGTATGCCTTTCTAGCCCAATATCCCCACAGGCAACTGACAAGGTGAACCCTAGTCAAACTCATCATTCACATCCCCGTATCCTGCATCGAGATAAGCGTCGTCGGGGAGATCTAATTCTTCACCTAAAATATCAACAGTGGCAAGTTGAGTACTTTCGTACTCGCAAGACTTTTGCAAATCCTACCATACATGCAGGCTATTCAAAGGAAAGGTTTTCATGTTTAATTTGCATAAAGCTAGTTTGCAAAAGAATTTATTGAATTGTAGAACATAAATGAAATTTAAGTAAAAGCAGTGTAATATGTAAGTATGAATCAGTAAATATCACGAACCTCAGTTCTTTTAATCATCTCCATGAATCAACCAGTTCCATCACATGGTATAACTCAGAAATAAATCTGTCCAACAGGGATATCCAATCCATAGCACAGTCATTGACAACGCATGTCAAAATCCATATTTTGTAAAATAAAACAGCTAACTATGTGATGACTTTACCAAATGCCCATAACCGCGGGCGCAACTAATCGATTAGTTTTTACTCTGTAGAGTTGTACAACTTTACCCACAAGGAATGATCAACCCCTTTTGCTAGGCCATTCGACACACTTCCTTTGGTGAGTCAGCAAGGCGATCATAGCATAACTATTCAATTACTTAACCCTAACTTTGCACCAGCACGGGACGAAAACCCATACCCTGGAAGAAGAACTCAGTGCATAGAAATGATGGAACTTCCCGAGAAATACAGCGTACACCGTTGTATCGGAAAACGTTGGTTCCATGATCACCTCGGTGTGGACGTCCCTTCGAGCAATCCATTAAGGAACAGCCCGTACTACTACAACCTACCAATGTGCAAAGCTAGTTTTAAGTAATTTAATTAGTTAAGACTGCCCCATAACAGGACTTGTGGTTGTACGGTTACTTTGGCCTGAAAACAATACATAATTCGATCCTTAATCCGACACAGGCAATAATCTCCCCTAATCTACGTGCAATCCCTTCTGCACACCCAGCTATTGCCAATAATTGCCTGCATCAATATTATAGTTTTATTTTCAGTTTTTAACCAAAATAACCAAAAATCACCATCATGCTTAGCATGTCCAAATATTATTTGATCAATGTCTCCAATTTATCCAAGGACTTCAAAATGTCATGTGATCAATATTTCTAACAAATCCTTACCAAGTCTAAAGCATGGCTAAGCAGATTATTAAATATTGTATATACCCAGAATGACATTATATATTGTCTAATCATGATTCTAAGGTATCAAGGTTCACAAATTCATCTCCTACCTTTAGGAATCTACAGGTATAACTACCATCGTCCATACCGTAGCAATGTTTAATAAACATACGCATGCAAGGAAAACATTTAATGAAATCATTTATAAACTGAGATCAACATGATCAAAAGGGAGTGCTTGCCTTGTTGATTGTCATCGATGTCGTACTCACGATCGTCAGCAACTAACTCGATTAAATCGGGTTCTACTAAATCGTCCAAAAATATTAACCCAAAGACATAACAAGTCTTAATAAGGCAAGCAGAAAGATCCAAATAAAATAATTTCATATAACATACATGAGTCTTGATTTAAATTATTTGAAGTTTTATATGTTCATCATAACTAATATATGTACAAGTATGGTTATTAATGTATATGTATATATGTAAGGTTGCATTTTTTATTTATTGAGTTAGTTTTGGACATAGTGATATGAGATTATTCATTTTAAATTATAATTTCAGTAGAACAAAGTTATGAAGTTCATATTCATGATTTAATATTGAATCACATATTTTTAATAATGCCTTATTGTTCTTCATATTATAATTTAAACATTTTCCATAGTGAACCCTATATATTTTTACATATTCAAGTTCCTAAAATCATAAGGATTCTAACAAAATTAGTTTTAGCTAATTTTGAGT
The DNA here is from genome assembly GCA_036346375.1 of Guadua angustifolia. Classification (NCBI taxonomy): domain Eukaryota; kingdom Viridiplantae; phylum Streptophyta; class Magnoliopsida; order Poales; family Poaceae; genus Guadua; species Guadua angustifolia. The sequence continues at coordinate 91,143 of JAYEVE010000820.1, forward strand.
TCATTTGCACAAATTCCATATATAGCATATTTGAATTCTTCCTTAAAATTAATATTAAAATTTTAAATAGAGTTGAAGTTTAAAATATTTTTGCATATTATGAATCTCAGGTATTTAGACGAATTTAGAAATTTATTTCACTCAATTTTGACTATTAATTCAAAAGTTACGAGTATATGAACATTTTCGGTTCAATAAATGCCGATAAAATCAAAATATTCCAAAAATGGAAAATACGTTTTTGTTTTAACTTTACGCTTTCCGTTTTGGGTTGCGCTTACTCGTTTCTCGACGAACGGACCCATCGTCAGCGCACTGATCGCAAGAACGAGATCGGCGCGTGGGACCGTTCGGCATCGGAACGAAAAACAGGGTGGTCTTGGCTCGGCGTGACAAGCGGCGGCGAACGGGCCTTCGGTACCACCATGAGAATCAAGACATCCGTGCGCACCCAGGGGACCCATTTGTTGGTTGCGGAATGGCCGGAATCGGCGCGCCACCATGGGGATGCGGCGGAGGCCATGGCCGGTGAGCAAAAACACTTAAAGCTTAACTCTTCCATGAAATTCTTAGCGGCATGAGCATCAGTGGGTACTAGACATCATGTTTGAGCATTTTATTCAAAAGGGATACATGTGAGATGGTGTTCTCCTTGTGCATGGCTCGGCGGAAGGATGAGAACTAGCTGCAGTAGATTCAGCGGAGAAGGAAGGCTCAAATTGGTGCTCAGGATGAGTTCTTGTGATCACAAGGAAGCTTGGTATAAGCGATTTGGCTTAATTTGAAGTATGGAGCGTATGGAGAATTTCTTCCCTTTGGCGACCTTATCGGACTCGAAGAGGATGACCGGAGTTGGCACGCACGGAAGAAGCTCAAAAGTGGATTAGTCTGGCTCTGCTGATGCTCTAGAGTGTGTTTGCGTTGGTTTTTATAGATGGAATGAGGCGGTTGGCTCGGCTTGGCGGAAGAGAGAAATGGAGAAGAATGGTATTGGGGTTGTGTTGTGGCGCGAATTCGAGCTTATCACTGCCGGGCAACAACAAGCTAGGCGTCGTGGGGAGATGAATTAGGTGGGTCGGTCTTGACTTGGCCGTGGCGACATGTCTTGCGCGGGCTTATCTTTGCCGTGGCAACAAGTGGGCAGGGCGGCAGGTTGCAATCCGAGGAGTTGACGCGAGGTTATCAGCGCTTCTCTGAGTCGCAGTGGCCAAGGCAATGCACGGCAGGGACAGCAGGGCGTACGACTACCTCGGGGTTGAAGTTGCGGCGCTGGAGAGTCAAAAGAAGGGCGGCGGTGAGGTTGTCTCTGCGCTGGTGAGGGAGAGAGCGAGAGAGGGAGAGGCTCTACGAGAGGGAGAAGAGGGAAGAAGTCTCTGGCGCAGGCAGCTGGCTTGGGAGATGAATCGAACGGCTGAGGCTTGGCCGGTGCATAGGGCTAGGCCCACATGTAAGCCTCAAGCGCAAGCACAGGGCAATAAAAATCCTAAGAGGCTAGCTTATTTGGTAAGTTTCATTCAGTGAACCGACTTGGAAATTTACCAAACTTTTTGTGAGTGTTGGTCAGGCAAGGATAAGTGACTAGTAAAAATTATAGGTAAAAACTCTCATCATAACTTTTATTAAAATTCTGACAATGCAATAATTAAATTTCTGAGCATTGTGTTTTTGATTTATTAAAGTATACTAATGATTTATTTTATTTTTAAAATTTTTTTTCTAAGCTTTAATTTATCTAATAATTCCCTGTAAAATTTTCAGAATTTTATATTTAATAATTAAATTATTAAAATTCTGACATCGCTATTTACAGATTTATCTACTTTCTGTTTTCAATTTCTTAATGATTCAAATGTAAGTATTTACTCTTTATATTTTTTCCAGAGGTTTATAAAGTTATCATGTCAGCAAGGTAAAAATATCAGGGTCAGATTCTTAATGGTTCTTTCTACACAAATCTAACATGTTAAATTTCAGCTTTTCCTTTCTTGCAGATATTTTGTATTTTATATTTATTTTTATTGCTAGACTGATCTCAAGAGCCATGATTAAGGTTCTGGACATATCTAGCAGACAAGCACGATTTTTTCTGATTTTTATTAATTTAGTGTTTTTAACTTTTTACTTTTACCATTTACCATATGGCATTTATGGACTTTGCTTTAATGATTAAACCCAAAAATATTTTCAATAATTCAAGGAAATCAGGAAAATGCAATAATAATCACACATAAATTTTCATTTGTAATATTCTCCTTTTTTTAACTTAGGGTTGTTACATAAGCATTATGACGCCAGATCCTTCAATCGAAGGATCGGGCGAGAGAAAAAGCCGAGGTCGGCAGTCCAAGCAACCTGCGCCCGGGGAATTACTATTAGGAGCCCTGCCCGCATCTTGCGGAATCGGCATCCGCCACGCCTCAAGGCGTGGAGTCGAACGTCAGGAGAGGAAAATAGCCGGCAGTAGGGGGAGTTCAGGAGCTGCTCCACACGCTTGAGGGCTCGGCTGCTAAGGACCCTGCTGCCCAGCCTTCAGCACGATCAACTCTTCCCTGTCCCAAGTCTGGCGCGACTCCGGATTGTAACATCCCAAAATTTGGGTTTTCAAAAATCTTTTGTGAAGATTAGCTTCCCAAAAATCCCTGCTGTTTTTCTCGCTTAAATAAAGCTTAAATTGGAATTTTGTAAAGTCAAAACAATTTAATTTGACTAATATAAACTTCAATTAAAAGAAATTTAGTTTTATTTGGGCTCCTTGTGCTTCTAGGATTTTTTTTGAATTTTGTTTTAGAATTGTTGGAATTTATTTAGAATTATTCAAAATTAATTTAACTAAGCCTTTTACTTAAAGTAATTAAATATTTCAAAAGTGTAAATAAAGTTCTTACGAAAACATTTTATTTGAGTTCCAAAATGTCCCAAAATATTTTCTAGAATTTTTCTAGTATTTTATTGCCTCAAATGAATTAATTGAATTGCTAAAATTATTTTTATTGGAAAATCATTTGGAAAAAGGTCGTGAAACGAAGACTGAGTCGGACCACATTGTTCATTGTGCGCCTGTGTTTGATCCGTCTTTGTTTTTGGTCCAATCTCGGTTTTTCTTCAATTTTTCTTGATTGGTTCAACTTTCCAAGCTTATTCAAGGGTGCCATGACCCCTCACCTACCCCATAAAATCCTGAGCACGTCCTCCCACCTCCAGAGCACCTCCCCAAATTCCAAAACCGAAGTCTTTTCATCTCCCGGGCGCCCCTCTCGTCGGCCGGTTTTGGCATTGCGTTCCTCGCCTGCTAGGTGAGTTTTTCTGAGATCCAACCACGTCACCTCGTGTCCCATGGTCAGATTTGTCTCTCCACCAAATTTGGTTCAGTTTCATCCGTGGAATCTAAAGTTATGGCCGTTCCAATCTCAAATCTTGTTTCTGCCCGTTCTCTCTCTTTTTTTGCGAATTTGACTGTGAAATTTTTACTGTAGACTCCTATTGATGTCCTCTACATGGTGCTCACCCTAACTCAAGGTTTTGCCCATGGGATTTGCGCAAAAAAATCAATCTTCCCCAAGCAGACTGCGTTTCAATGGCAGAAAACTTCGTCGCGCGTTCCCGTTGATTCAGAAGGTAAAACTCAGATCCGTTCACATCATATTGTGCCAAATGATCCCAGATAGATCTTTGTAAAATTTGGTTAGGTTTAATCTACTATTTTAATAGTTATGACCATTTGATCTATTGGGGGAGGGCCCCGAAACCAAAAGGGCCCAAGGGGGGGATTTAAAGGAAAAAAATTTTAAAATTTCCCCGGGAAAATTAAAAAAAGGGGGCCCGGGGGAAAAAAGGGGGGAGGGGGGCCGGGACAAGGAGGCGGAAAACCCTTTGGCTGACCCCGTGGGAGGGCGGGGGAAAAAGGGGCTGGTGGGGCTTAAAAGGGGGGGGTGGGGGCCGGCGGGGGGGGGAAGGGTTGGGGGGGGAAAACCAAACCCCCAGGGGGGGGGTGGGAAGAAGGGGCGGCCAAAGGGAAAAGGCGGGAGGGCTTTGGGGAAGGGAGAGGAAAGGGGTTTTGGGGGAAAAGGGTGGGGAGGGGTGGGGCGGGGGGAGGGAAAAAAGGGGGCCCGGGGGCCGGGGGGAAAAACCCGGGGGGAAAAAGGGGGCCCGGGGGAAAAGGGCCGGGGGCCCAAGGGGGCAAAGGGAATCGGGGAAAAAAAAAATAAAAAAAAATTTGGGGAAAGAGGGGGTTAAACCCCTTTTTGGGCCGGAAAGAAGGGAGGGGGAAAGAAAAACGTTCGGAAGGGGGCGGGCCCGCCCAGGGGGGGAAGGGACGAAAAAGGGGTTGGAAAATTTGGAAAAAAGGTTTTAAAAATGAAAGGGGGATTTTTGGGGGGGGGATAAAAAGGGAAAAAAAAACCCAAAAAATGAGGAAAAAAAACCAAAAAAAATCCTTTGAAGGCCTTTTAGGCCGAACTGGGGCGAAAACAAAGGGGAAAAGGGGGTAATTTGGGGGCCCTCCGGGGGGGGCCCCCTGGGAAAAAAGGTGGGGAAGACGAAGTTGAGGGTTTTAAAAAAAAAAAGCCCAAATGGCCAAAAGGGGGTTTTTCCAAAAAGGAAAAAAATCAAAAATTCCCAAATTTGGGGAAAAAAAAAAAAAATTTTCCCAAAGGGATTTGGGGGTTTCCCAAGGTTTACGGGAAAAGGAAGTCTTGCCTTGGTGGCTTAAGGACTTAACCTTGCAAGCCTTTGAACTGAGTCATTCATACAACCACATGACTGGTATGGGACAGTTCTTGTTGAGTATGATTCTGAAGTCTTAGCATATGAGACCTCAAGTGGGTTTTGGTAACTGTGGAAGTGGAAAGAAGGGTATAGTGTTTACCGGATCGGTCTTACATCTCTTCAACGGTATACGTTGGCCCTGTACTTCCGCCTCAAGGTGAGGGAAGGGACAGGGAACTATATCGAGGTATCGCATGCGAGGATGGAAGTTTGAAAGACATTGTTATGATCGCCATTCGCATACTCTTGTATGGCGATTCACTACGACGTGGTGAGTTGATTATATCTTGTGGGTAAAGTGTATAACTTCGCAGAGTGTAAAACTATTCAATAGCCGTGTTCACGGTATTGAACATTGCTCGGGGATTACAGTCAAGGGTTAGATTTTGATAAAAATGAGGTTGGGAATATGGACAATGTGATATGGTAATTGGTTAAGGATGAGAAATGCTTTACTTGAGAATGATTACGAAATTTATTATGGGAATTACTTGTTTTACTGCTTTTCTATCTATTATGATTATTTGTGAATGTTGCTTTATTACAAAAGAACCATTTAGCCATTCCTTTGGAATAAGCCATGCATGTAGTAATAGAACTGCATTCTGTGCATGACTTGTTAAGTACGGTGTGTACTCACCCCCTTGCAAACAACAAATCATCATATGAGAAGATGACTACAACTTCGAAGGAGGAGAAGTTCCAAGAGGAAGCGAATATCTAGGAGTTGAACCTTGTTAGTTGCCTGTGGCATATTGATGGGATTCACAAACGCTCTTCGTTCCGCTGTTGTTTACCTATTTGGAGTTAAAACCATCAAGGCCTCTCAAGTGTAAGGTCGACCTTAAGGTCGTTCAATAGTTTTATATTTTGTAATTGAGTTACTTTTATAATTACGTTGTGTATTATTGTGATATTTCATCTACGTTGAGACTGTGTGCACTAGCGTGATCCTGGACTAGTGCAGAATACACAGAGGGTCCGGATTAGCAGATTCGGGTCCCGACACGGATGCTCCCCCAAGTGGCAATGCCGCTCGGGGAGTATCAAAAAGACTAAAAATAAGGAAGTTCGACAGGTTTGCCTTCCTATTGGTTCTTTTCTCTTGTTTCGCCGAATCATGTTCTGACACCTTATTTCCATAGGGTACCGTTGATCGACGTTCCTGTGGACGCCCCGTCCGAGAAGGTTCTGGGGGATGATGCCAGTGGCACCGTAAACCCAGAAGAGTTGGCCCCGCAGGCTTTTACCATGCCCGGGAACGCTGAAACGGTGGCAGATCGGGCCGAGACATCCTTGCCGACTGCTATTGGCCCTGGCGCCGCCGCAAAAGCTTCAGGGTCCGAGCCCCCCTTGGCCTCGCCTAGCATTCTGCCCGATGCGACCTCAGTACCGACGGCCTTAGAGCCTGTCGCCGAGGGTTTCCTTTTAGTGGAAGAGATCATCCGAGAGCCGCGTCCCGGCCCTTCCCACCCTCAAATTCTTCTTCGCCTTGTTTTTCATAGCGACGATGGCGAATGGAAGGCCTTTGGCGATGAAGACCAGAAGCAAATTCGGACGGAGCTCTACGAGCATGCCATCGAATGCGCTCGACTAGTCCGGGTGAGCCGTTGGTCCTTCCCTTTTTGTTTTCGGCAAGCTACGCATCCCCGTTGATCTACTTCTTGTAATCTGCAGGCCCTGGGGGATTGCTTTGAAAAATGGGATGCCCTCTTTCGGGAGATGCTCCCGAGGATCGAGCTTCAGAAGGTGTATGAAGCCGAGCTCGAGCGGATCCACGCCGAGGGTAAGGCTAATCTCGATCGAGCCAGGAGCAAGGGTGTGTCTGAACGTCGCGAGCTCTTGGCCCGAGTTCAGACTTTAGAGGAGGAGAAGTCGAACATGGAGAGCTCCCTTCCTGGCAAGCATCCCTTTAGTTGTCTTTCTGTTGTGTTCAATTGCTCATTTCGTGACCCTTCCTCCCTTGCTTCAGCCTGGGACCTATCCCTCACGGGTCTCTAGGAAGAGCTTACGGCATCTCAGGGGCGACTCAAGGTGATGGAGGAGTCTGAGCTCCGGGCTCGGACTGACTCGGAGAAGCTGGCAAGGGAGCTAGAAGGTATGCCTCGACCCGTCTTCATCTTTCTTCACGTTTGTAGTATCTTTGGTGACAATCCTGTCTGCCCGCAGAATATCGGAAAGAGGTGCATGCCTAGTTTTGTGTCCTTAATGAAAGGGTCGAGTCAGTGGAGGCATCTTGCTCCAGGTATCAAGAAGCGTCTAAGGCGATGGTAAAGTTTCTGAACCCAGAAGAGTAGTGATGATGACGTCATCCGACGGCTGACAGGGACTCGACAAGCTCCAAGCCCATCTTCGGGAGACGGTGACCATGAGCGCCAGCCAAGCTTTGGCTATCGTGAAGTCCTTATACCCCTGGGTGGATCTCGAAGCTATCAAAGAGAGCTTCGCTGGTACCGTTGATGATGAACAAATTGCTGCCCTCTTTGAGGAAGTCAAGGACACATCAGCCTCTTTAGTAGAGAACTTAGATTTGAGCCTCGCTTGACGTGCGTGGTTAATTCTGATTGTAATTGCACCGCCCTATCACCTAGAATTAACTTTTGTCTTCTGAGATTAACTCCTAACCATGGTGGCTTTGCCGTTTCCCAAGAGATCTTTGAGTTAATGCTTGTGTGTCCATTCATGTTTGGTTCAGCTTTTCATGTGAACACGGAAACACCTCGGCTTCCCGTGCTAGCATTTATTCGAAGCTATTCGCCTTCTGTATTTCGGGAATATAAGGATGTCACCGCTATGAGAGCGATCATCCTCTTCCCAGTCTTCATCTGCTCAGCAGCCTTCAACCCCTCCCGCAGCCTCTCAATGGCCTCTTTGTCTCGTTCCCCTTCGCTAGCCGACGAGATTCCGCCGTCTCCACCGTCGTCGGAGGATTTGGATTTTGAAGACGAGGATTCGCCGGCGCCTAACGACGAGGAAGGCTTTCTCACTGAGCTCTGGGCCGACTACGATCTCGCGTTGATCGAGCTTGCGGAAGAGGAAGCCGCTGCCCGCGACGCCGCCAACGTCGATGCATTGATCGAGGCCGTCCTGCAGCTCGTCGAAGTGAGGGACGCCCTTATCGAAGCAGTAGGCCGCACGCAACGCACTTAGGTTTATTTACCTATAATATTTATGCGATGTAATGATATGTTCGGAACTATTTTGGTTTTATCAAATTTTAATGTCGTTTCCACTTTCTTCTCTACTGATTTTTGAGTCTGCCCGAGTGGTTTTACCCTTTTTTTCGTTTAAGCACTCCCCCGACTAGTCTAGCCCCCAAGCGTCGGGAGTGGGCTCATGGCCCTTTTCCCCCTAGCACGCGCTCTTTGAGTGACTAGAGTTCACTGTTCATGGGGTCAGAGTTTCACTACTTGGAGTTAACGTACTCAGGCTTAGTCGCAATCATTAGGGAAGAGAGGTGAAAAGGACTCGTGAGAAGAGTTGCGCATGCGCAACACTATTAGGTGTAGCCCCCGACTTACTACTTACTTGAGCAACAATTGAGTAGCAAGTCAAGAAAAACTTTGTTCATAATAATCATAATCAATGTACAAAATTTAGGAGTAAAATCAATGTAGCTGCTCTATGTTCCATGTATTACTGATAATCGTGCCATCTTCACGCTTTGAGTCTCAGAAGCCCGGGCGCTAGCATTTTGTCGATGATGTAGAGCCCTTCCCAGCCTGGGGAAAGTTTATGCTCGCTCTTTTGGCTCCTCCTCAAGACCAGATCTCCTTTGGAGAAAGCACGGCCTCGAACGTTCCGATCATGATAACGACGTAGGCCTTGGAGGTACCTAGCCGACTGGATTGGAGCGACATCCCTAGCTTCTTCCAGTCAGTCGAGATCCTCCGTTCGGTTTTCCTCCGACTCGGCTTCCTTGTAGTTCCGAACCCGTGGGGATCCGAATGCCAACTCGATCGGCAAGACCGCTTCTGAGCCATATACCAGGAAAAAAGGTGATCGCCTGTTCTTTTGGGGTAGTTCTCATCAGAGAACTAAGGGCAATTCTTTTACCCATCGCGCAACGTACGGCTTGAGGCGATCGAAGATCCTTGCTTTTAGCTCTTGCAACACCATGCCGTTGGCTCGCTCAACCTGCCCATTATTGCGGGGATGAGCCACCGAGGCAAAGCAAATTTTGATGCCGAGCTCGTCGCACCAGTCTTGAAATTCTTCGCCCCTGAATTGAGTGCCATTATCGGTGATGATCCTGTTTGGTATGCCAAATCTTACCACAATCTCCTGGAAGAACTCCTTGGCCTTCGCTGCTGTGATCGTGGTGACTGGTTTGGCCTCGATCCATTTTGTGAATTTGTCGACGGCGACGAAGAGGTGAGTGAAACCACCTTGAGCCTTTTTTAGGGGTCCAACCATGTCGAGCCCCTAGACTGCAAATGGCCAGGTGATTAGGATGTTCTGCAACTCTTGCGCTGATCGTATCTCGCGAGTGAAGAATCGATAACCTTCGCAAAGTCGAATGATGTCTTCGCGTCGATCGCAGAGGCGAAGAAGCCCTAACGATAAGCCTTGCCTACCAAGGTACTTGCCGCCGCGTGATGTCCACAAATTCCTGAGTGGATTTCTCTGAGAAGATTTTTCCCTTCTTGCTCTAATATGCAGCGCCTCAAGACTCCGGAGGCACTCTTCCTAAAGAGTTCCTCGCCGACCACCATATAGCTTTTGCTTCGGCGCGCGATGCGCTCTGCTTGCACACGATCTTCAGGGAGCTCGTCTTTCAACAGATAATTCAGAAACAGAGCTGTCCAGTCGGGGTTGATGACCAAAACTTCGCCGGCTAGCTTTTTCTTCCGCTTGTCTCAATTCTTGCCGCTATTTGTCATGGGTTTGTGAAGTTCTCAACAAACGCCATAACTGTCGCCGACCGATCCTAATCTTGAGCTCGTTTCTTCCTCGTTGTCCCGACGGAGCACATGAATGAGCTCCACCACAAAGTTGCCTTCCGCTTATGCGATTCCGGCAAGATGCCACCATATTGTCTTCAACGCACAACCACCCTTCTGCACTTGATTAATGACCAGCTGGGAGTCCCCGCGAACCGTCAATCATCGGATACTGAGCGATATGGCGATACGGAGTCCGTGGATGAGTGCCTCGTACTTGGTGGCATTGTTTGAAGCTGGAAAGTGGATCTAGAGGACGTATTTCAGTCGATCCCCAGTCGGGGAGATGAGCACCACGCTAGCCCCCACGCCACTGAGCATGAGGGAACCATCGATGTACATTGTCCAGTACTCGAGCTCCTCGATGGTTGTGGAATTCTGCAGCTCTACCCACTCGGTGGCGAAGTTGGCGAGTACTTGGGATTTGATGGAAGTTCGTGGTTTGAAATAAATCTCGAAGGCTCCGAGCTCGACTGCCCACTTTGCGATTCTCCCGATAGCCACCCGGTTGTGGAGTATATCTCCAATCGGGAAGGAAGTGACCACTGAAATCGAATGTTCTTGAAAATAATATTTGAGCTTCCGAGAGGTGAGCAATACGACATACAATAGCTTCTGTATTTGTGGGTATCGTACCTTAGACTCGCCCAATACCTCACTGATGAAATATACTGGACGTTGGACCTTCTGCAGGTGTCCCACTTTTTCTCGCTCCACAACGATTACAGCGCTGACTATATGAGTCATTACTGCTATGTAGAGAAGAAGGGGTTCTCTGGATGTTGGTGAGACTAATACCGACGGCGTGGTCAAAAACGCCTTGAGATCCTCGAAAACTTGCTGCGCCTCTGAAGTCCATTGGAAGTTGCCCTGCTTCTTCAAGAGCTTGAAAAATGGCATTTCCTGGGATCCTAGGCGGGAAATAAACCTATTGAGTGCCACCATACATCCTGTGAGTTTCTGGACGTCCTTTTGACAAGTTGGAGGTTTCATCTTCAGGATGGCGTTGATCTTCTCCGGGTTAGCTTCGATACCGCGACGTGACACGATAAACCCGAGTAGCTTTCTGGAAGGGACTTCGAAGACGCACTTCTCCGAGTTGAGTTTCATCTTGTAAGCCCTAAGGCTTTCAAACATCTCGGCCAAATCAGATATGAGATCCTCCTTTGTGTGGGTTTTGACGATGACATCATCTACGTATGCTTCCACGTTACGTCTGAGTTGAGTGTGAAAACACCGCTGTATCGCGCGTTGGTAGATTGCGCCAGCATTTTTCAACCTGAATGGCATTGTGACGTAGCAGAAAGCGCCAAACGGAGTTATGAACGATGTCTTGATGCAGTCCTCTTCCTTCAGCCTGATTTGGTGATATCCTGAGTAGGCATCTAGGAAGCTCAGAAGTTCACAGCCGGAGGTCGAGTCCACCACCTGATCGATGCGGGGCAATCCGAATGAATCTTTTGGGCATGCTTTGTTGAGATTAGTATAATCAACACACATGCGCCAGCTTTTATTCTTTTTGCGAACGAGAACTGGGTTCGCTAACCAGTCGGGATGATACACTTCTTTTACGAATCCTGCGGCTAAAAGCTTAGTGATCTCTTCCCTAATAGCATCGCGGCGATCTTGTGCGAATCACTAGAGTCGTTGCTTGATGGGCGTTCACGTCGACGTTAAGGGAGTGCTCGATCACCTCCCTCGAGACACCGGGCATATCCGATGGCTTCAAAGCAAAAATGTCCTGGTTTGCCCGGAGGAAAGTGACGAGTGCATCTTCCTATTTATGGTCGAGCCCTGTCCCAATCAGGGCTATTTGGACCGAGTTGGATGGGTCAAGTACCACTTTTTTGACTTCTTCATCGGGCTTCATGCTTGATTTGGCCTGCTTCTTGGCTGGGAAGTCTCCCTCGTTCTAGTGGAGTGTAGCCACCGAACGAATCTTTTCTCGGCCAGCCGCCGCTTCATGCTTCTTCGCCATCTCGCAGCTTTCTCTGTCGCACATGAAGGACTGTTTGACATCACCACGAATCGTGATGATGCCCTTTGGTCCTGGCATCTTGAGCGCAAGGTAAGTATAGTGAGGGACGGCCATGAACCTGGTGAGACCTAGTCTTCCCAAGATGGCATGGTATGCCATCTCGAAATCGCCACTTCAAAGTTGAGATTTTCTGTTTGGTAGTTGTCCTTGGTCTCGAATGTAACTGGCAGAGTGATCTGCCCGAGTGGTACTGTAGAGGTCCTAGGGATTACCCCATGGAACGGTGACGAACTACACTTCAGCTCAGAGCGGGGGATTTTCATATCATCGAAGGCCTTGGAGAAAAGAACGTTGAGCCCACTTCCTCCGTCGACCAGCACCCTCTTGAGCCTAACGCTGCGAACAATGGGATCGAGCAATAGAGGATATCTACCTGGGTAAGGAATGTGGTCGGGATGATCCGAATGATCAAATGTGATTGGGACCTCGGACCATCTCAGAACTGGGATCCGTGTAACTGCTTGACTTCCGAGCGTGAGTTTCGCTTCCACTTGGATTCATATGTCGCCGCGCCCCCAAATATGTAGTTGAGCTCGCGTTCAGTCGTTTGATATTCGCCTCCATCATCTTTTGGAGGGTCTTGCTTCTTGCCTGCCTCACCCTTGTCCTAGCATGCTCGCTTGTTGCTTTCCTTTGCGAACCTTTTGAGAGTGAAGCAATCATTGGCGGTGTGCTTCCCTTTAGGGTGAAAGGGATAAAATGCATCCATTACCTTGTCGTAGTCATCCGTCCACTCTGCGGAGGGCACCTGCTTTAGCTACAGCCACCATCTCTCTCGCTTCCGCTTCCTTTCCTTCGCTTGGAGGACTCGGCGTGGTCTTTCTTGTCCTTTGCATGGGCGATCCTCCTAGCGCTCGGCAGGCATCTGTGGCGCAGCAGAGGCTCGCTAGCTCAAACATCTCTCTTACCGTAGAGGGCGACTTCCTGGACATTTTTTTATTAAATATGGATCATTGACTCCTTTTGGGAAAGCTGCAATGACGGCGGCTTCTGAGATGTCTCGTGTCGGTGTGTTACACCTGACAAGATCCCGTCGATGGACAGAATAGGCTACTCTGTAGACGGAAGTTATGGTTCAGTAGAGGGCATCTTTGTGGCTAGAAACCCTAGCATCTCTCTCCGATGAATCCGGGATTGGCAAACCAATGGACACAGCGATTTGCCTAGGTTCAGGCCCCCGGTTCGGGTAATAGCCCTACGTCCTGCTTGATCTTTGTTGAAGATGGGTGGAGGTGTTTACAAGGGTTTTTCTCTGTCTGCTTTGGTGTATTTTCTACTTCAGTCGATCAACCGACCTCCTTTCCCCATGCACCAAGGCGCCCTTATATAGACGGGCCAGCCTGGGCAGGGGAGAAGGTGGCGCTATGCTTATCTACAACACATTAATTACACCCATAATTCCAGCTTCCACGTCGACCCACGACTCATTTATTACATACACCTCCGTGGCCTTGTCTCTCGAACCTCATTTAATGTCGGTGAGAGGCCTCGCCTGGTCCGCCTAGGTCAGGACGACCCTGCGACGGGTTGGTGAGAGGCGTTAGAGGGATGAACCGTCGTCGTGTCGAAAGCTGAATCCTTTACAATTAATGACCCTGACACGAGGTGCCAGGGGAGGGAAGCTTCGAGCCGAAGCCTTCTCATTCTTTTGGTTGCCTTCGTGGCCTGACAAGGGGGGCCAAGACGCCCCACTTGCGCACGCCCGCTTCTGCCGGCCAGGCGTGGTCGCTCTGCGCCCACGAGGGTGCCACGTGGCGCCGCCTGCGAGTAGGGCGTGACGCTAGGGGCCACGTGGCTTTCGCGCCGAGCCGAAAGAGCCATCGAAAACAAGGTCCAATGGGAAGGCGTGGTGCTTCTTACAGAGCTAGGAGTCCACTCGAACGAACTCCACCAACTTCGCTCTTGATGGCAAGACGGGTACAAATTTGAGGCGAATTTCACTCCACCGACCACTTAGCGACACACCTCGCTTCTCGACAGAAGAATCTCTGCAGAGGGCGCAGTGAACATGAATTTCGCCTTGAAAGTAGTGCGCGCTCTCGACACCACTAGGACACTTAGATCTTTCGGCTTGAGGGTATCTAGCTCCGCTCGGCAAAGACCATCGACGAGTAGATCAAGCTCGGATGCCTCCTCTCGCCACCAAGATCGCACTCGCCACGCTGGGTAGCAGCTGGCTGTCTGAGCAACGGTTCGCTAAGCCGAGGGGCGACCAAGATCGTGGGAGGAGAGGTACTGCTTCAAATCTTCAAATGCTAGTTGAGCCTCCTCAGGCCACTCGAAGTGGTTTGTCTTCTTCAGAGACTTTGAAAAGAGGCAGCTTCTTCCAATCAGGCGATAAATCGCCGAGGAGGCTAAAGCACCACCAAGCATTGCACACTTGTCGAGTCAATCGCGCTTTCATATGTTCAATGGCGCTATCTTGTCGATTGACCTCAATGCCCTACTCCGACACAAGGAACTCTAATGATTTTTGGAGGGACTGCAACACGCACTTCTGGGGTTGAGCTTCAAACAATTCTTCCGTGAGGTTGGCAAAGGTTTCCTCCGTGTCTTCAATCAGCTCTTCGCTTTTCTCACTTTCACGACTAGGTCGCCGACGTACACCTCAAGGTTGCACCCTATCTCGTGGACGAAAGTGATATGCATGGCGCGTTAGTAAGTGGAACCAAAGATTCTTTAACCCAAAAGCCATTTTAACATAACAGAGACGCCTCTGGGTGTTACAAAGCGTTTTGTCTTCGCTCTTCGCGCCATGCTAACTGATGGTACCCGAGACGATCCGTAGCTTAATCATCACATCCCGCCAGAGAATCGATGATGAGATCAAGTGCGGGGGGATAAGGGTCCTTCGGAGCCTTGTTGAGGTCGGTGAAATCGACACACATTCGCCACTTCCCATTGGACTTCTTGGACGAGCATCGAGGTTGGTAAGCCACTCAGATGAGAGACCTCCTGATGATCCCGACGCAAGCTTCTACCTCCTCCCGAATGGCATCTTGGCGCGGTGCTTAGGCACGATCTTTGCTTAACCGCAAGCACCTCGGGAGCGAGCTAGTGGTGCTCGATCACCTCTGGGCACCCACATATCGGATGCCGCCAAAGTAACACGCGAGTTAGACCAGAGGAAAGTGACGAGCGTGTCTTCCTATTTGGCACTGAGGCTGGCGCCAATGAAGACGGACTTCCCGGGCCTGCCCGCACTCAGGGAGACCACCTTTACCTCATCGCCCAAGCTGGGCGAGGCGCGGGTCTGCACCTGAGGGGTTCCTGGAAAGGCAGCATCAGCCGGCTTCCCATAGGTGGCACCAGCCAGGTCTAATCGGTTGTGGTAGCACAAAGCCTCTAGGCGTCCACGGATGGTTATGGGGCCACCAGTCCCCGCATCTGAACATCCCAAAATTTGGGTTTCAAAAATTTATGTTTAAATTAGCTTTTCAAAATTTTACATCAACCTTATTTGATTAAAGAAGTTTAATCTAGAATTTTCTAAAGCTAAACTATTTTTAATGTGCCTTTGTGTGCATCAAAATTTAAAATTTAGTTTTTACAAGTGTTCTTTGTATCTCTGAGAATTTCTCAAATTTGAGATTCTCTAAAATTAATTAAAATTATTAATTTAAACATTTGGATGTTAATTGAATTTTTATTTGATTTTTAATTCAAATTATTAATTATTCGGTAAATTCTATATCCAAATTTTATTTCAAAACCTTTCCAAAAGTCTCATCCATTAAAAATATAGTTTGCTACAAAATAGAAGATTTGATTTTGCTAAAACTATATTAATTAATATAAATAAATTTAAGGGAATTTCTGTGAAATTTCGTACAATTGTCAAATTATATATTTTCTAAAGCCTTTCCGAAAGCTTTAACAAAATAAAAATATATGTTGATATAAAAATAAAATATTTGGTTGTGCCAAAATATTTTAGTTGATCTCAAAATGTCCTAATTAAACTCCCTGAATTTTCTTGGAATTTTTGGGGTTGTTTTAGTATTTTCCAAATTAAAAAGATATTAAAAATATTATAAAAGTATTTACTGTACACGAATAAAATTAGTATTTTATGTAATAATATTTTATTTGTGTTACAAAGGCTGTTAGTGACGTTCCATATTTTTCCCGGATTTTTGAACCGTCGTTTACTATTTATTTCGATTTTATTGATTAATTCGGATTAAATAATCAGTAACGCTACAGTAATTCCGTACATTTCCAGAGCAGTTTCAGTCATAACCCGGCGAGCGTTTCCTGACGATCCGCTGGTCCGATCGCCCTATAAATTGAACCACAGATTCTCACATGCGTTCTCTTTACAACCCAATTGGATTTTTCCCCATCGGAGTTCTGGATCTCCCTGCGTGAGCCGTTCTTTTTAACTCCGGTGAAAACTTCGGCGAGCTCTCCTGGTAACTCCCGATTTTATTTTGATCTGAAATTTTTACCAGATCTCCCTCTTGTTGTCCTCTACCTCCAGTAAAATCAGATTTTGCAAAAACCTACCGGAGCACCTTCGGCCACCGATTTCTTTCTCAACTCCGGCGAGCTTTTCCTATTGATCTATTGGTCCTCTGTAGCTGAAACTTGAACCCTAAACGCGTCTCCGCATTCGTCACATCGTACTCAAAAATCAGCTTCATAATCACAACGGATCTCTCTCAGCAACCCTTCTTCCCCAACTCCGGTGAGAACTTCGACGAGCTCTACCGGACGCTCCCGAACTCCGTTCATCCTTAAATTTCTTGTGGATCACCCCCATGATGGTTGCAACACCCCTGTAAAACAGTTTTGGAATATTCCAATCGGAGCACTGCCGGCGCACCGAAGTCAGTCGCGCCGCCCCCAACGCCGCCTGTTTTGGCGGCGCGTTCCTGGTCAGCTCGTCGCGATTTTTGGTGATCCGTCTGCGTCACATCGTGCCTCAAGGTACCCTCTGTTTTCCATCCAAATTTGGTCCAATGTTATTCATTAGATCAAAAGTTATGGCCTCCCAAAAATCAAATCGTGCCGGAGCCCGCTTCTCCCTCGTGTTTAGTAGTTTGGCCGTGAAATTTTTATGGTAGACTCTCTTGATGTCCCCTACATGGTGCTCACCCTAACCCATGGTTTTGACCTCGTGATGTTGCGCAGAAAATTTTTTCTCCGATCAGACTGCGCTATGACAGCAGAAAACTTCGCCGCTGCTCCCGCTGATCCAGAAGGTAAAACTCATATCCGTTCGCGTCACTTTGTGCCAAATGGCCCCAGATAACTCTCTGTAAAATTTGGTTAGGTTTCGTAGTACTTTAATAGTTATAGCTGTTTGATCTATTAGCTCCGGGAGCCGCTTATCGGCAGTTTGTGATCAATCCGTGGGTTGCTGCCAAATCCAGAAATATCGTTGAGTTGTGTCGCCGCGTTTCACGCGATAGACATTTTCCTTTGCTGTAGCATCTACCGAAATTTTTTTATTCGCCGGCGACGTTTTTGCCGCCGCCGCCGCCATTTGCCGCCACCCAATTTAGTTCGCTGGCCGAGTCCTCCGCCCAGTGGGTCGTTACCCTACTGTTTTGGCCATCCTTCGAGTTCATTTGGTCTCTATTTGCCGCCAAAGCATTAATCTAAAACCTACCGCATCGCTTTGCCTCCGCTAACGTTTCGCCGTAGCGCCCATCGTTAACATTCCATCGTTAACGCTTTCGCTGCTAACGCCCGCCGTTAACATTTTATCGCTAACATTCCATCGCTAACGCTTTCGCCGTAACGCCCATCGTTAACGATCCGCCGTTAACGCTTCGCCGTTAACGTTCCATCGCTAACGCTTTGCCGTTAACGCCCCGCTGTTAACGCTTTGCTCTCATCACACGGTGCATGCAAGAAAAGGTCCTAGTGCGATGTCATTATCTTTTATCGCCTTTGATGTGATCTAGCCCCAACCCATATGTGTTTAGCCTCGCTTTATATCATCGCCGCTTTATCATCGCCAAGTCTCTTCATCGTAGTATGATCGAACCCCGCATCGATCCTAGCCGATCGATGACCCTTGTGTCGATGCCTTCTCTCCGTAAACCTTAATCTTCTAGAAACTCGTTGGACTTGGTCGCTAGACCATTAGCCATATGTCATATTCTTGTGCCGACCTAGCCTATCGGTTCATCTTCCTCTTGGTAGATCGCCGCTCAATCAACAAAAGTCAATCTCGAGCATCCGCTAGTTCATGGCGAACTAACGTGACTTCGTGGACCCGCCTATAGATCGAGAGTCCATATGACAACGCTATCCAATCAAGATAATAACTTCGAAGAAATATTCTTCGGAATATTATTCTTTCTTTCCCGCTTATTAATCTTTTCTTCTGTATTTTCCTAAAGTCGTTTCTTTTGTCTAATCATCGACCTAATCCATTCAAGTTCCTAATTTCATCTAAACCAGCAGCCCAATGCTATTCGCTCTTAATTTGGAGTTTACTTGATTTGCTTTTGAGTTGTGCCTATTTGTGTTTCTTTATCGTTAGACGCGTTGTCCGAAGTCATTCAAAGAAGTCAAGATCAAGGAAGTAAAGATTGAAGATCAAGATCCGATTCAAGGATAAAGAGTAAAGATCAATAAAGATAGCAAGGGCAGCAAGTCGTGCTTTGATCATATTGCTCCCAGTTTTACAAATTTACTTTGATTCAATTTATTGCATGCTAGTTTGAAATAAACTGATTTCAATTAATCTGGGATTAGATAATCAACCTACTTGTTATTGCCACCTTGTCGCTATTATTTGTATGTCATAATTTATTTGTCACCCTAAGATGGTTGATTATTAGTTGGCTGTTATTACTTGCCAACGGGGTTGGTTAGGACTGTATAATTGCTTAGCCATGCCACACAACTCATGTCTTTTGAAAATAAAAGGTTAATACTGATTAATGGATTCTGAAATGTGTTTGTGAATAGTGTGACGGTTGCCACACGATGATGTTGATATGTGGAACCAGTGGTTCTACATGGATGTTGAGTTGTTGTTGGCATTGTGTTGCATAATCAACTGGGTGGTAAAATGGTTTAGACTGGGGCAAGTGGCAAGATTGTTTCTGGGCCAAGAGTGGCAATTGGGCGATTTGGTTTTTGTGATATGATGACGTGATGAAGTTTTGTAGTCTTGCCTCGGTCATCTAAGGACTTAACCTTGCAGCCTTTGACCTGAGTCATTCATACAACCACAAGTTCCGAATGGGACGGACCTAGGAGTAAATTGGAAATCTATTCTTGGTCTCGTGTGGAGTGAGTCCCGATGTGGTAGTAAAACTCACAGCGCAAGAGGGGGCCTCGATGTGTAACCAGTCCCACACTGTTGAAACCTTAGCGGCAAGATCGGTTTAGACGGATCTTTGGAAAGGCTTTGTTATGATCACTCATTCGATACTATTGTATGGCGATTCACTACGACGTGGTGAGTTGATTATATCTTGTGGGTAAAGTGTATAACCTCTGCAGAGTGTAAAACTATTCGAATAGCCGTGTCTACTCAGATTGACATTGCTCGGATTACAAATAGGGTTAGATTTTGATAAAATGTGGTTGGGAATGTGGACAATGTGATATAGAAATTGGTTAAGGATGAGAAATGTTTACTTGAGAATAATTACGAAATTTATTATGGGTATTATTTGTTTTATCGCTTATCTATTATGATTATTTGTGAATGCTTATTGCAAAGAACCATTCAATTCCTTTGGAATATGCCATGAGT
>JAYEVE010000841.1:0-57053 GCA_036346375.1 Guadua angustifolia
CGCTTTGATTTTCATGTCTTCCAATCCCTTCGTTCACCATCCTTTGTTTTGCTAGGAATATTCAAGAAAAGACCAACCACGGCCCACATACATTCTTCTACATGCATGATGTCGATGCAAGGTAACTTCCAAGTCCTTCAAGAGGGCAAGTCCCAAAAGATGGATCTCTTCTTTCACGTAGTCTTCAAGATGGGACCGCGATGTATTACCAAGATTTTTCCAAGTACAACATTAAGATCCCTAACCATATCATACACCTTTTCCCCATGAAGATGCCTTGGAGCTAAACCATCCTCCTTTGTCCCGTCAATTGTTTCTTCATATTGGGACGGATAATTTACGAAGGAACCTCCGGACGATGTACACTGCTTTTCTTGTTGAGCCACACAAGCGTTCATCTATGCACGGGGCATGCTTTGGCTCCTTTTATAGTACCCGACAAGTTACCAAGCGCAGGAAAATCATTGATGGGCGTAACAATAATGCGCAGAGTGAAACTCGCTTGTACTGCCCCATAAGTACACCATCGCTCCACAAGATCCAAGATCTTCCACCAATGGTTGTAGGTATACATCAATATCGGCGTGTTGTCTCGACCCGATAAGCAAATACATCATAATGTACCGCCATACACAAGGGTGGAAGGTTGTATAACAGAGCACGCCAAGTGCTATGAATGCCTTCATGTTACCGAAAGGATTCATTCCATCCGATCAAGCCAAACTTACATTTCTCCCATTTCCGGTTCTTCAAGAGTCTATCGATGGTTCTCCATCGCATAATCACCGTGTCTCCTTTTCCATCCTCTTACGTTTCTTCCGAAAGCATCGATCAATTTGACGGCTTTTTGTTTCCAAATAAACGCTTCAAATGAGGTATTACCGCAAATACCACACCACTTTAGCGGAGCCCTTTCTTCACCTCGATAACTTCCCAACATCGCCTTACGCTTTATCGCGATGCTTTGCAACCGGACATACATGAATGTCCGTGATAGTCTTTTAGAGATACGCTTGGACAAGCATGTATTTTTCTACTTCCAATCCCAAAGGACATACAACCTTCTTAGCTAGATACGGGTTTTAGGCAACACGCTTTCAAAAGATGTCCGCTAAGAGATGTAACAACGCCCGGAAACTTTTGTGACCAACCATTGGTGCCAATTTTAGCAAGAGAGCACCGTGTACAACTTTGTGTATTCCTCCTTAACCCGGAACAAAGGTTTTCCTAATCCTCCATCAAACCCTTGAATTGATTAAACTCTCCGACTAGTGTAGTTCTTCGATCACGAAACATTTGAGCGAATTGTCTTCATCGATGACCAACCTATCCTCATCGATCCATAACTAATGTCAATCGCCACATTGCCCCGCTTCCCATTATCACGCTTGAAGTATGATCTCTTCACCGGCCTTGTCCAACTTGATAGCGTACAAAAACCCTCCATCAAGTGCAAATGAATATGGTTTTTGTTCAAAACATCTTCTCATTCTTGCAATCAATGCATGGAGTATGTATCCCCTTCTTTTAAGTCGCTCCCTTGCGCTTTAAAAAAAGATACACCGCGATATATTCTTGGCAACGGTTCCATCGACATCCATCTCCTTCCATCTACGCTAATTAATTTAAGCAATTATTAATATCCAAAAACTTAATTAAATAATTTGTTATTCCAATATTCAACAATATCCACTAACGGGACAACAAATGCTAAGTAAATGTTGCAAACTTAATTAATTAATTTTAATATATACCACGTAACAAAAATTATATATATCCTCCTAAGATCAACATAATAAATTCTCATCTCAAAATTCATGATCACCCATCTACCATATTAACTAAAATTTATTTAACATTCATATCCAAATTTAATTACATAAATTTGATATAAGCTTCATACAAATTCACAAAAAATAGCCACTAATGGAGCAATATGTATATGCACGCAATCTAAAAAATAAATGGAAACTAACAAAAGAAATTTTATGTGGAATTTTATATATACTGCACAAGCCAAACTTAAATATATCCTCCTAAGAGCAACATAACAAATTCTCATCTCAAAATGCAAGGCAACTTCATGATCACCATCTATCATATTAACTAAAATGTATTTTTCATTCATATCCAATAATTTTAATTAAATAAATAAATTTCATATATGTTTGACCAAAAGTTCATCATCTAAGTAAGGTAGACAACTTAATCTAATAGAGCAAGGCAATCAATTCATCATCTACAAATTGCTAAGTAAATAAAAACAAACTAAATGTGAACCTTGCATCTAAACCTTAATTGCTTGAATAAACCTTACATTGCAATTTCACATTACAAATGAAGGGAGGAGACACAATTTACATGCCTTGAAACAATTCTAGGAAGTAGAAGCACAATATTTTACTAAACGAATCAAATCAAAGAGCTTTTTTCTTCTCGTGGAGGACTTTTTCTTCTCGGGAGGAGGATGACCAATGACCGGTGACAGATTGTTTATATAGAAATAATTATTTCGCGGTTTGAATAAAACCACCACAGATAATTATATCAGGCTTGTTCGGGGATTGAGATTCGCCGCAGCGACCATCGAGTTCTCTGGTCTCCGAGCATGCCTTGTTTCGACGCTGCCCGCAGTCCCGACCTTCGCCGAGCCCCGAAAGTAATCCGCCGAGGTCCGCGCCAGATGACGCGCCTCAAGATACCTCGGTTCGCCTAAAATCCCAAGACGGCTCATGGGCAGACGTGGATTAATCAATGTCACGGTTCTCGCAGACCGCATCCACGCCACTCGCACTCCACGCCGCAGGACGGGCGGTGGCGCGCAAGCAAGTTTCTACACACGCCTAGCACAAGAGCGCTCAGTATAACTACTTTGTCGCTCAGAACCCCTATAAATACCTCCTCCCGCAAGGGTGGGGTTCGTGATCCATCTACTTTTCACACATGTACGCAGAGTATAGCACGTTGTAAACCACCTTTACATATCAGCCAATCACCGGACGAGGGTTGTTATCTCCTTAGCGAGAGGCCCAACCTGCAAAAATGATCTCCCAAGACGCTATGCATTGTCTTGTCGCTTTCTATTTTGTAGCTCTCGAGGACTCTCTGGTTATACCACTCATGAAAGGGCCTTAGGTTGATCCTCATTCAACAAGTAAGCTTCTATGGGGACCTGTTCCTCAATCGTCAATACCGGTGCCGCTCAGGGATCGATCGAGTCCTTTTTCGCGAGAATCCTCGAGGATGTCGAACTCACAAGACAATCAAGACCTCGCGCTTTCGATTTATGTGGAGGACGACGACGAATACTACGCCGTTGATGGCGTGTGGTGCGACGATCCGGAAGGCTACACCGAGACCGGAGTCTTTCCCGGCATACGCGCTGAGCGTTCTCCGCCGGCGCGATACCTCGTCAGAGGAAGAATTCGACGACCCAGGATCGGCCGACGCCCCGACTCGCTCGAAGTTCAAGCAAGGGATCGCGCGCATTTAACCCCACTTCGCCGCCCCCACGCTGCTCCCGGTGCTCCCGCAGCCACAACATGGCGGGAAGGGAGGGCGATCAATAGAGCGCAATCTCCAAAGAAGCCTCACCACCGCACAATGCTAGCGAGGATCACCCGGAGTTGTCCACGGGCAGGAACCCGGTGATCGTCCACCGCCAACCTAGCGGGGCGCGCCGGGCCGAGGCCGCCCACGGATCCCAAGGAATACCACTCCCCGGAGCACGTGCGCGACCGCCTTCCAAGGTTGCCCCGCCGCCCCTCAGAGCGCCGAAGCGCTTTCACGCCATGGCGATAGTCGCGCGGTTCTGCACTTTCCAACCAAGTGGGACTCGGCCATGGGGCGCTTGAAGCTAAAACTCGAAAAGCTTGTCACGAGATAGGGGCCCTAGGACCGTCGGTGTTCAAAGGCCCCGAGCGCATCGACCATAAGCACCACCTCGGCTTAGCGCCCCGTCCTCGCGGAGGGTTGCTGAAGCAACACTGCCCTGTGGACATCCGGAGTGGTTCCGACGGCTGCAGGGCTCAGGGCATGCTTTCCACCCATGAGCGGTCCGAAGTGTTCCACTTCTAATTCGCCGTTGTCGCGCCAAATAGGGGGCATATTTTTCGCCACCATGCGCAAGGACCATCCGGCCCTAGACGCAATGATTACCATGCCCGAGGGGTCGCCACGATGGCTTGGCCGCTCGGTGCCGAGCCTTTTTCGGCGCCCTCCGGATGTCTTGTGGCCGAGCAAGTTCAAGCCCGCCACATCGAAGCCGTTCAATGGGACTCGTAACCCCGACGAAGTTCCTCTCGATCATTTCCATCGCCGCCGGCGCACGGGACAAGGGGTTATGGCAATTACCTCCCCACTGTCCTCGATGGCTCCGCCGACATGGTTCTTCAATCGAGGAGGGTCGATCCGCCATGGAGGCAGCCCGAAGCCCTCCAAGCAAATTTCCAAAGTCAGAACTCGACCGCAACGAAGCGCGACCTGAGAGGCCGATCCAGACGGACAAAGAAATTTATGGAATTCATACAAAGATTCATCAAGGTGAGGAACTCCATCCCAAGCATTTTGGATGAGACTCGTCCGCCTTTAAGTTTGGGGTCCGTGATGTCCGCCACTCAAGACCTAGAGATCCACACCGAATTGCTTACCAATGAGCCGTTCCAGATGGCCGATCACATTAATGCCATGGGCCGCGCAATGGAAGAAGATGATCGACGAGGGCAAGCTACCGCCACGGCTCGAAGGCCCTCGAGCAAAAAGCACTTCAGCGGAGAAGAAGATCAAAAGAAGAAGAGGTTGCACGCGCCGGTGGTGGCGCCGTGATCGCCGCCATCACAGGCTCACTCGCCGAGAAGATGAGGAGCAAGGGTCGGCCACGACGGAGGCACGACGACCGAGATAACAACGACTAAGGCCGCATGATCAAGATCGCGATTGACCAAGGTCGCGCGCTAGGAGCACGGGAGCGCGAGCGCCGGGCGCTCCGCTTCGCCTGCTCCATCAGAGGCTTGCCACGACCTTCGTGAATCGCTGGACTGGCATCACCGGAGAAGTTCTACATTGGTGAGGGGCCCATGCCCGCTGCTAAAAGGGGACGGCGGCAAGGCAAGGGCCCCTTAATCCATTTACGATGACATGAGTTACTAGGAGCCCCAGAACCACATAGCGTCATATTCGGGGCTCTACTATAAATCCCGCAGGATCTGGGAGGCGGTCGTGCCCGATTTACTTGATTCTACACTTTGTGTATTCGCACTAGTCTAGGATCACGCTTAGTGCACACAAATGAATTTAATAATAAAGTACTTCAAACACGGATATAAACGAGTTACATGGCCTTATGGCCACCTTATAATAATTCACACGCAGGCGATAAATATCAAAGTAGCACAAGTTTATCAACGAAGCAAAAAGTAAGACAAGGAACCCTTCATAGCCACAGTAACCGAAAGTGCTCAACCCCTAATCCTCCCGGCTCGATGAACTCCTCCTCCAAGCCGGCACAATTTCTTCTCGAGGTTTTGTCGATGCAAGGGTGAGTATACAACATACTCAACAAGTCATGCACAATGCGCTTTATTACTACATGCATGGCTTATGCCAAAGGAAAGGCTTAATGGTTATTTTGCATAAAGCGACGCTTTTTAAACAGTAATCCTATTAGATTAAAAGCAAGAACCACTCACGTAATAGTTAATTTCGCTCAATTCCAAGAGTTTTGGCACACACTCAATTCATTTCAACAAATTTTGGCACACTACCACCCATTCCACGCTTTTATTTTGAGAATCTAACCCTTGATTGTAATCCCGAGCAATGTCCAATATCGCGACACCGCTATTCAATAGATTTTACACACACTCGCAGAGGTCAGACACTTTACCCATAGGATACGCCACCACACGTGTGATTGATTGCAACAAAGTCTTTCAAGACTAACACTTAGCCGTGATCCTCTCCAAGATTGCCTTTCTAACACTTCCTCACACAGAGCCAAAGTTTAGAACAAAGCGACAGCCGCTAGATGGGTACCAAGTCAGCAGACAGTACGCCCCCATACGTTACATATTTTGTGTAATCGCCCGAGGTATCAAAGGAAAGATATTAGACAACTACTAAACTAGGTCCCTCCCATTCCGACAAGTGGTTGTACGAGAAACTCGCTCAAAGGCTCGCAAGGTAAAATCCTTAACGTCCGTGCAAGACATCCATTTTATACTTCTAGACATAGCCTTCACAATCTTTCATACATCCCTGTCTCACAGCCCACCCAAGACGAAGCCTTTCGCCACTTTGCCCCGGTCCAAAACATTTCCCACCCCGGTTTGCATTTATGCAACACATGCCAATGCCCACTTCATTGAACGAGTAGAACTACAGTCGCTACTCTCAATTCCATTTCATGACATCATCGTGATTACTCCAAAATGTGTTCCATAATTGTTTAGTCAAGATTGATTTGCTAATTGAAAGACATTCAACGACAAGCAAAGGGTTTAATTAATCACTGTCTAGCCTCCCTGTTGGCATTAATATAGCAACCAACACAATTTAGCATTCTAGGGTGACAAGGTGTTCGGCATACAATGACTTTATCAAGGTGGCATAAATCAAATGGTATTTTTAGCTACCTTTCCCAACATAAACAATTTCATTTTTAGCTATAACATAGCATGCATAAATTGAATCGAAATACATTTTTAAAATCTAGGGGCAATATGGTCAAAGCATGACTTGCCTTCGAAAAGCAGTTGGTTTTGGTACAGCTCTTGCGACGGGTCTTCGAATTCTCCCTCGGCGACTTCCGGCAACTCGGAGTCTACTCGTATCAGGTAAACACACAATAAATACATGATACAGACAGCAAGATTATTACTAAAAATAAAATAAAAATCACCATTAAATAGTTTACATTTTTACAAATTTTTGGGCACTAGAATCACCCAAATCCGAAAGTTAAAATGCAAAAGTTATAGCATTTGCAAGATTTCGAAATTCAAATAAAGAAATACCGAATTAAGTGATTTATTTTTCTACTGAAAATTCGGTTAAATCTGGCTTGACACGTGTCAAGACCAGAGAATGCCACGCGGTCGGCCAACGATGTGGGCCCTAGGTGACGCATGCCGACGTCAAGACACCCATGGTCATCACACGCATGCTGGCCCCACCTAAGTGCTTTGGACCAACCGAAGTCGACACGCCGAAAGCAAGCATCAAACCACGACATTATTTTTCCGACCGCTGATTCAAATCCAACCGCTTGGTCCACCCGAGCGATGCATCGCCATTGCTTCACACGCAGCAATAGCGACGGCCGATTGAAGATCTACGCTACGACATTCAGACGGCCATTATTCCCACTTAACGTGGACGCACTCGTAATCGCTGGATAGAGATCCAACGCCATGGTTACCCGGAGAGTTTATCGCTTCATCGCACCTCGCGGATGCACCGAGCTATGGATAAGAATCCTATCGATTCGCGAGGTTATTGAACCTAGCGCCACAGGAGGGACGTGGCATTACCCGAGCCGAGCGATGGAGATCCCGATTCCTATTCACCGACGTGACGTGGGCTACACTAGAGTCGCACGACACTATCTAACTGACAAGATCCACCTTACCGCTTCACTCTAATTCAAAGAAACGAACACGTGGCCTCACCTCAAGCGTCCGATGAGAACTGACGGGCGGGGTTCATGGCTTCAAGAAGAGGTGGCGGCGCTTGTCGCCAAGACTCGGGAAGACGAGCGCTTGAGGCGCTTGAGGCTTTCCCACGTGAAGAAGTGGTTCACGAGGCGAGACACTGCGAACCAAGAAGGTCCTAGCTGCGGAGAGCGCGACAAGAGCGAAACGCGAAGAAAACCGAGGGGGAGGAGAGAAGCTACTACGGTGAGTTTTAGTGGGTCGGGGTGGCAGAGGGAGAAGAGGCAAATGAGCAAGGAAGTCATGCATGCAACGGGTATATCACCGCCGCAAGTAGTCTTGAATGCGACAAAATCTCTCGACATGATCCACAAGCAGCCAACGGATGGACGGGTGCACTCTCCCGAGATCAAGTCACGTCCGACTGCTCGATCGCGATCCGACGGCATGCGATTGAAAATTGGTTCTACAACTACATCGAGCAAGATCCGTCCGATCCAGATCCGACGGCCTAGGATGGACGGCGTAGGGTTTTCAGTGTGTTGGCCTACCGACACCTGAAAGGCTATTTTTTAGGTTTTGCCAATAAAAATAATTCCAAAGAATCAAAGTATTTATTTGGAGCTCTAAAATACTAAAAAACTCTAGAAAAATTCTATAAAATATTTCAAAGCATTTTGAGCCTAAATAAAATATTTCTATTAATTTTTGATAAATACCTTTTCTGATATTTATTTATTCGAGAGAAGGATAATCTAAATTAATTTCAATTAAATCCAAATAATTCCCAAAAATTCAGATAAATTCAATTAAATGCAAATAAACTCTAATTAATTCAAAAATTCAAAACTCCAAAAATTAAAATTTAGGTCAAATTTCGACGTTTAAGGTGGCACGAGGTCATTATATCGCCAGCAAGCCTGCAATTTTCAAGTGGTCCGAGCTTCTCCACTTTCCAAGGACGATTGTCCCTTGAATGACCAAACTCCCAAAGGCTCCTGCTGGTCGGAGTCTGACCATCAACAATGCTCAAGGTCACGGTTCTCATCGACGCCGATCTTTAGATCTCATATCCGCCACTGGTCCCCGACGAGATGCAAGTCCTCGCCCAAGATCAAGAGCATAGCCGCCCGCTCTTCGAACGCTCTCAGACTTGGCCGCTCTCTCGACCAGATCGTTTCGCCCGAGACGCTCGGCGTCGCTAACTTCCAACCGAGCCGATCAACTTCGAGGTCGCGGACTTCAAGTCACCCACAACGCCATCCGGCAAAGCCATCCTCTCCAAGTTCATGGCCGCCACGATCACGCCTATCGCCTAAAGGTCCCTCGAACCGAAGGCGCGACATCACAAAGGCGCAACTATAGGGCGGTCTTGAATCGCTGACGAGAAGTCGCCGATAGGTCGGGCCAGCCTACTGCGTGCCCTAACCAAGCGCCGACGACTCCGCACTTAAAGTTACCCTCCAAACCGGAGGAGAAATCAAGGCGATCCTCCGAGCGAGGTCGACCCATCCAAAGTCTTCCATCCGGGATCTTCCCTAGATCCCAAACAGGAACTCGAGCTCACATTTTCTCCCGAGGAGCTGGATTGTTCGCTGGGAACCGGGTCCGACATGCCCGAGTCCTAAGGGAAGTGATTGAGCACAAAGCTAGCTGCTCGCCCGATAAAAGACTGAGCGTCGAAGCTCAGCGATTTTCCCCAGAGAAACAGTGCAATCATCCGGGAGGAACTCGACAAACCTCAAAGCTCTGGCCTTCATCAGGAAGTCAAGCATTTGGAGGGCTAGCAAACCCGGCCATTGTCAAGAAGACGGTGGCAAGTGGCGATGTGTCGACTACACCGGCTTAATGCCGTCCGGCAAGGATTAACTCTTTCACAGCACGCATTGACCAACCGGTCGACGAATCAGCAGAGTCTCGTGATGAGCTTCCTAGACGCCTACTCTGCTATCACCAGATTAGCTTGTTCCCTGAGACTAAGAGAAGACTCCTTCATTACTCTATTCGCACGCTCGCTATACTGACCATGTCTTTCACCACTAATGTCATGACCTTCCAACGCTTGATGCGTAAAACTTTCCAAGACCAAATAGGTCAAAACTTGAAGTATATGTAGATGATATCGTAGTTAAAAGTAAGCCTGCCTCAGTCATATATCCGACTCGAGGAGACCTCTTGTAATCTCAATAGACATCGATAAAGCTTAATCCCGAGAAATGCGCTTTGGGGTGAAAGCGGCAAAGTGCTCGGCACCTTATCGGCCGCAAGGCATCGGTGCTAATCCGAGAAAATCAAAGCTATCGAAAGGATGCGCCCCGAGCTCAGTATGGAAATCCAACCTTGACCGGCGCATGGCCCTAAGTCGCTTCATTTCGTGAGGTGAGCGCTGCGCCTTCTTTAAGGCACTGCAGCACGAGGGCTTGTCGGACGAAGAGGCCGACCGCCTTCGAGGAGTCAAGCAAGATTGCTCAAATTTCAATCCATCTTGGCCACGCCAAGGCTCGGGAGCCACTCCTACTTTACCTCGCAATGACACCCCATGCCGAAGCGCGGTGTCAAGCAGAGCGAGAAGGACGCAGTCTCGATATACTACGCCGAGGTCTTGCACGACCAAAGGAGCGCACTCGAGGTCCGTGGCTCATGTACGTGCTGCGTGGCTTCTAGGAAGTTACGCCACTACTTCCAAGCCCACAAGGTCGCATCCCGACTCACCTTCCCACTTAGGAGATCCTAAGAATCCAGACGCCATGGCCGATAGCTTAAGTGGGCCATGGAACTCGTGGAGTTCGACATCCACTTCTCTGCCGCATGGCAATTAAGTCCCAGATCTTGGCAGACTTCAGAGGAATGGATTTAACCCCGCCAAATTCCCCAATCACGAGTCTCAAGAATATCGGACGCCACCGACCATGTATTCGACGTCCCGAGCTGATCGCTCTGGGTCAAGGCTAATCGGTGTCCTCAAGGATCGGCTCCAATACGCTATCCAATTACACTTCACCGCAACCAACAACGCGCGGAGTATGAAGGTTCCTTGGCCGCCATGAGCGCAAGGCGCCGGAGTCCAAATGCTAACTCGTGAAGGAGATTCGTGAGCTAGTCACAACCAAGTCAACAAGGAGTATCGTTGTTCCAATCACTCAATGGCGCTTTTACTTGGTTGAGGTGAGGAAGATGGAGCGATTTTAGAAATTTCAAGTACTCTACATCCTCAGAAGGATAATTCCCTACCGACTACCTTCCAATGTTGGTTCTCGCAGATGTCTGCTTCTTGGGCGCTGACCATCTCGCACAAGCCTCCATTCCTCTCAAGAGGAGGCAACCTCAGATGCCCGCTTCGCCTGGTGCCAAGAGAGCATCTCAAGACAAGCCCTCCATTCCTCTCAGAGGAGGCACAAGAGACGGCAGAACGCTCCTTCTCGAGCATGGTGCAAACAGATGACGCTTCATTCGCCCAAGATCTTGCCCACGTGACATCGCCGAGGAGGAAGCGATTCGCTTAAAAGGCGGTCCTCTGCCATAAGCTAGTAGAGGGCGCTTATATCAAGAAAGGGGCACTTGAGTTCTTCCAAGTGTATATCTCGAGAAGAGGGCCATTTCTTCGTAGATATCCATGAAGGAATGTGTGCACTCACTGCCCTTCCAACGCCAGAAGCAAAGCATTTCGATTGGGATATTATTGGCTACAGCTTAGACGACGCCGCACTTCGGGCGACTGCCGGCATGCGCGCTTCATCACCAGAAGGCCCACCACCAACAGACGCCAGAGACCATCCCACTCATGGCCATTCTCGACATGGGGGTCGACATCCCTGCCTTCCCGTGGTCGAAGGGTTGCAAATACTTGCTCGTACATCGACACTTTCTAGTGGATCGAGGCCGAGCTCAGATCAACCATTTTAGCTCAAGCAAGCCAAGAGATTTTTCCGCGAAGAATGCAGGACGTTGCTCGATCTCCAATCGCCTCATCACGGACAATGGCACCTAGTTCATCAAATAATCTGCTCCAAGCCATCGCGAAGACATCGGAACAAAGGTCTGCTTCACTTTTGTAGCTCATCCACGAGTAATGGAGCAATGAGCGAGCAAATGGCCAAATCCTTCAAGGATCAAGAAAAGGGTCTTCAAAGACCTCACCCAAGACGGCTGGTCATAGGTGGACGAGCTTCCTTCCGCCCTTCCGGTCTCAGACAAGACCACGGCGAAGCCGAAGCACGGCTAAACGCCTTCCACCATCTATGGTGCCGAGGTCGCCCCGCCTCACAATCGTGTCAGATCCCCGAGAATTCACCCGGCCGTAAATATTCACCAAGGTACGAGTGTCACTCGACTCAACCTCGCCAAGAGGCGCTGCTTTAGGTGTTGCTCCGGCCAACCGCCTACCAACAAGCTCTTCGCAGCATCGCGCCAAGTCAATTCGCCCCGAGCCCGCAGGTTAGGACTGCCCCACGACGCATTCAGATACGCCAAGGCCAACAAGCTCTCCCTCAGGTGGGAAGGTCCTTTCACGGTCTGCCTCGATGCAAGCACGCCTGGGTCAGCCCGCTCGGCAAGGAGGATGGCGCCACGTGCTCAGCGAGCTCATGGAATATCGACTCACCAAGCAAGTTCTATGTCTAAAACTTATGCTCTATTTTGCACCTTATATACATTTATGCTTCTTTTCTATTTAAGAAAGTAGCACTTTCATCGCGATCATGCACGCAACGCCTGCTTCAAGATGTCATGGAAAATATATATAAGGTCACCGCTTTTGGTAAAGCCGACCTACTTCGCACAAGGGCACACTCTTTCTTTTTGTTTCACGATCTTGGTGACGAGACAAGCGCGCAGCAATTAGTCGCCGCAAATTCTTCCTACTTAAGTTCAGTCAGCGACGCTACGATCGCACAAGGTGCCACGACCAACACCTCGACACTAAAATCTCGCCACCGCTCCAGCCTCAATTGCCGACTTGGTCCGCAGAGCTCTTCACTACGCCGACACAAGTTGCATATGCATAACCCTTGGTTGGTCCGGAGATTTACTCCGCGCACGGTGTTTGGTCGCTGCACCGCCGCGGTAACTATGTGTCTTTTCTCGCCATTTACCATACTTCGCAACTCGTGGGTATGCGCCCTAAGCTGCTAAGGAAGTCCAGCCTTTGCCTCTCGACCAAAACCACATTCGCCGCCGGAGAAACCGTGCCTTGGTCGGCGCGTTTTGTCAACTCCTCTCATGAACGAGCCGTGTTCAAACATAGGCGCACGACCTTCATTCAGCTGGCTTGGGGGAGGAGTTGCCACGCTAGCATCATTTCAAAAATTGCGTACGAGTGCCTCGCTCTATCTTGCCACCAGAATATTGCTTTCTTTCTAAGGACATGTTACCTTTGTAAGGTCGCCCTTCACAAGATTTCAGCTTTGTGTCGCCCACGCTGCTCTAACCTCGATGATCGATCCACTTTTCCCGTTTGCCTCGTGGTTATTATTTACAGGAAAAGCCAAACAAGAGCAAAAGAAGCATTGCACCAGCGCAACCCTTACAAAAGAAAGTTACATGTCTGACAAGATAGTCAAAAGTCAACTAAACATCGAAGAAGAAAAAAGAACGCCTCTAAGTGCCACGCGGCTTCGTCAGCAGATCGTCAATCTTGGCCTCGAGGTCGAAGCACCTTCCGCCGAAGCCATCGACCTCGGCCTCCCGCCGGTTGCTCTAGCTCTTCTGCCTTGGGCGGTAAGGTCGGCTGCCACGCCCGCTTTAGGTTCGCCACCTTAGATTCAAGCTCAAGAACTTTGACTGCCCACTAAGAAGATCCTGTCCGCTAAGGAGTTCACCGCTCGAGCTCCTCGAGCGCAAGGACCTTCTCTTGGCCCCGGTATGCTGCCCTGGTTCAAGTGAGCGAGCTTTTCTTGCTCAAGCTCTTGCTCGAGGCCAAGACTTTTCTCCTATATGCCCTGGCGCCCACCTCCACTGGCGCACCTATGCACGAGCAGGTGTCCCGGCTTTGAGGTCGCCTTTGTGCCGCCGAGCTTAGCTATCCGTGCCTCGTGTTCTCGAGAATCCGGCCACATCTCTGAGACTCTGCCATCAGGTCAAACTACTGTGGTCTTCAAGAAGCCGCAGACGGAGAAGCTCAGCGCCACCCTTAAAACTCAAAAGACTTAAACTACTATAGCGATAAAAAGAAGCATTCTCACCAAACCGGTTCCGTGGCCGACAACTTCCTGGCGTTTCAGGACCTCATGCCCCAAGATCTTCAAGCTCAGAGGGGCTCGGGCTTCAGTTCTTCCAGAAGGCGGGTTGATTGAAGATGTTGAATCATCCCCTGGTACGGTTTGCCCCTGGGCACCACGCCCCTCCCGAGCAAATCCGGCTTGTTTCGTGGTCTTCGTCGCTCACCGGCATGTTGTCTTGCTGGCAAGCGAGAGGATCACCCCGAGCATCGGTCCTCTCTGGTCAAGGCTCGCCTCATCTCGAGCATGTTGTTCGCCGGGCTTCGCTGCTCTCCCGGCAGCGGTGCGCCTGGATTTCGAGCCTTCTGGGCGCTTTTTTCACCCAAGGCTTCGAGATCAACCTCTCTTCCTCGCGCACCTCCGCGGCCGGGAGAGCGAGAAGCTGCCCCGAGGATGCATTCCGGGCGTGGATCCACCACACCTTGGTCGCCGACGCACGAGGGCGTTAATCGCCGCCACGCCTTCCGCCATTACAATGTCGGGCGGCGCTGGCGATCTCTCTCTACGACACGATCGAGGAGCTCGCAATCATTTTGCGGGTTCGGAGAAGACCCACGAGTCAGTGTCGCCCACGCCACCGAGTGGGGCTAGCTCTGTAAAGAACGCCACAAATTGAGGCAAACAAGGCTCAAGACTCACCTTCGCCAGGCCTTCGCCGCCACCTCCGGATGGGTTCGCAGGACCACCATCTCGCTTTCTCCGATGGGTGATCTCGCCAGCGAGGGTCGACCACCTCCATGTCGATTTCCACACGCCTTCTCCGAGCCTCCGCCATCTGCGTCGAGGGCTGCAGCCGGTCAACGAATAGGGCCTGGCTTTCTTAGCTTGCTCGACTCGCCCTTAAATCGGCGTAGCTTCTTTCAAGGCTCTCGCTGCCTCGCACCATCCTTCGACTGCACTTTCCTCCGCTAATCTGCTCCACTTGAACCTCAAACTATAGTTCTTCACCAGAGTCTCAGCGCTTACCTCCTTCCGACGGCCAGATTCTTATGGGGTGCCATGATCCTTGACGCACGCTTGTTTCTTCGACGACGGTGGTCGCCATAGTGGGCGCCTTCTTACCCCTTGTGCCCTTGGTCCGGGCCGATAAGCACTCCTTCCGCACGGCCAGAAGTGCTCGCCACCGCCAAGTCCAGGCGTGTCTTCCTCGCAAAGAATGCATGAAGGAAGGTCAAGGTTCTGGATGCTTTCGAAAGCATAAACCACGGCAACTCATCACATCACTCCGCCGAGCATCGCTGACTTGCCGATTGCGCCGAAGTTTTGCCCTTGGGGTGCAAACATCTTCTGACCTTCTTTTCCAAACCAACATAGCCCATTGCTGTCAACAAATAGCATAATCAAGACGACCAAGCCAAGCAAGAGCAAAGGGTCTTCAAGGTCGTGAAGCTACCAGAGTGTTCTCGCGTGATGTCTGCCCCACCCAAGGATCTCAGAGAAGGGGTGCTCCTCTTCCTTAGGGGGACACCTGCTCTTGAGGAGGTCACGATGATGTCTCAATAGTCAGTCCTCTATGTTCGTGAGAGCTCACCGATCAAGATCGTGGCCCGCCTCCTCGCACACAATAAGCAAGCCAAGATCTCGGCGATGGATGCCGCCACCAAGATAAGGCAGCGCTCCTTCCGCCTTCCGCAGGTAGAACCAGAATTAGCCCAAATTTCACGCACCGAGTCCTTGAGGTCAAGAAGGGTACTCAGACGGGCGCTGGGACCTCAAAGGAAGCGCAGAGCTCAGCACGCCACGGCGGAACAAAGAATAGAAATGGAAGAAAAAGTCAAGCTGGGAACGACGCCCACAAAGGCCCTCGCAAAGATGGGCTAAAATGGTCAGATCAAGATGGAGTTAGTTTAGATATGGATCTCGCGACTCGCAATACACGCAGTACGCGATTCCACGAACTCACTTCGCATTCGGGCCCGCTTGATGGTGTATAGCTCAGACGAGACTATCTCATCGCCGTAGGGCGCCAGAGTCGATTCACCTTCGTGGACCCGCCAGAGTATCGGATCAAGGTAGCCAAAATCTCGAGCACCAAGCCTTCGTGAGTGGTTGTTTCGCTACTAACTTCGCCATGAGGAGAATTAGTAGGGGGGCAAGCAAGACGAAGAAGTTTTGGGAGCAGGATGCCTTTCGGGTTCAAAGGGCGAAGCCACGGGGAAGAAAAAGCTCGAAAAATTGTTCCCTACCGCATTTATGGGCGGAGGAGCCAAGCGGGCAGCGAGGGGCTGGTGGTGGTTCGGTTTTTAAACTCATCCTATAGTGGCGTGGTTTCAAAAATCGCCGAGTCAGAACCGCAAAGCTACACGAGAAGGAACCGCCTGGCTTCCCGCCGCTTAAGGCCACTGCTCAAGGATCCTTGGGAAAATACTCCTCGCCTGCAACAAAGGTTGCTCAGATGTCATGCGCTTATTCGCCAGAAGACTTTCGCCTTGAACAAAGGTTCCTTGATGTCATGCAGTTTTTTTCAGCCAGAAGACTTTTCGCCCCTGAGCAAAGGTTACCTGATGTTGCGGTAGTTTTTTTTCAAGAAGACCTCCCGTTTCGGCAAGGTTGCTCTGATGTCATGCAGTAGTTTTTTTCACCAAGAAGTTTTTCCATCCCCTGTTGTGCTGTTTAATATTACAGAGTCTTCACTGTGGGATTCCTGCCTCGAAGCGGGATCCTCGGAGTCTCGCAGATCATCACTACAAGGCTCCAACTTTTGACAAATGCATGGAGGCTTACATGAGTCCTCAAGGAGGCACCTCCCCACCCCCCTTAGCTCCTGGGCTAGCCGACGGATCGAGATTCGGCGCAAAGCACCATCGAAGCTCGGTGGTCTCCGAGCATGCCCATGCTCTGACACGCCCCGGCAACCTCCGACCTCCGCCACTCCGACTTGCCGAGCTCTCCCGAGCAATCTCGCCGAGGTCCGCGTACGGATGACGGGGCTCACCAAGATACCTCAAAGTTCGCCTAAAGCCGAAAGCACGGTCTGCGAAGATGTAAGGACCCGACCACCAATTCGACCCAATCGTGTTTACCACACTAGTCCTGTGATCAATCGCTAGTGCACACGACTTAACATCGGTAAGCATCACATGATACACAACGATAATAATAATACGACTTCATTTATTCAATATAACTAGTGTATGATCTTATGATCACTTACATTTATTCAGCCACACGGGCAAGTCTAAGATAAAGTAAGACTAATGTCATGAAAACAAGAGAAGACGAGTGACTCATCAATACACCACAAAGCGATCGACAAGGCTTGGCCTAGTGACTCGCTGGCCCACCGAAAGTCCTCCTCAAGCACAAAGCGATGACTCCTCCACTGTTGTTGGTTTGTAAGCAAGGGTGAGTACACCAACACGTACTCAACAAGTTGTGCACAAAATGCAATTCTAACATAGCTATATGTAGGCTTATTCCAAAGGAATGGCTAAGGGGTTCATTTGCAAGAAAGCAAAGATTTGAGAACACATACAGTACATAGATTGAAAAGACAGTTTAACAAATAATAACAAGTAAATAGATTCATGATTCTCAAATAAACCCAAGTTCTCCATCCTAAATCAAGTTCCATTACCCATGTGACATCCCGCCATCCCATCCAGCTTGTTCATTTTAAATTAACTACCCTTTGATCAGTAATTTTAGCTTTGCTCAATACCGTGAGCACGGCTATCCTAATAGTTTGTACACTCGCAGAGGTTATGCACTTTACCCACATGATATAACCATGCACCACACAAAGTAACGATTTAACAAAGCCTTTACAATGCATCCTCTTAACCTAGTGCTACCCGCTAAGGTTTCAACACTGAAGGGCTATACCACCACAACAGGGCCCCCCTCTTGCGCCATGTGAGTTTCCCCCGTACACCCGGACTCACACCACCATGATAGCACTTAAGTTAAGCATTTGCAAATTAGTCAGCTAAGCTGCCCCACAACAGACGTGTGGCTGCATGATTGACTCAGGTCAAAGGCTTGCATGGTTAAGTCCTTAACTGACCGAGGCAAGACTAACCAGAGATGATCTCAAATATCCAAAACCAATAAAAACCAAATACGACCGCCCAGTTGCCACTCTTGGCCCACCAGAAACAATATTGCCACTTGCCCCAGTCTGAATCATTTTTCCCACCCCAGTTGATTACCAAACACCACGTGTTTTCACAAATCAACATCGCTATGTGACTCTCTTTGTCACAACAACTCAATCTCTTTGTGCGACTCACACATGGCCCACAAATTATCACCATAGTTCCATATTCCATTAGTCAAGATTAATAAACAATATTCCATGAGCATGTGATGACGTGGCATGGCTAAGCATCTCTAATTCGGTCTAACCACCCATGTTGATTTTCTATTTAACCAACTATAATTAACCAACCTAGGGTGACAAGTGGATCATGGCATACAACTAGCAAGGTAGGGTATAATTCAAAGGGTACGATAGCTAGTCCCAAATTTAGGTTGAAATCATTTATACACATAAAATAACATGTGATAAGGTAAATCAAAATAGCATGCAATCTAATTCACGGGTGCAACATGATCAAAGCACAACTGGCCTTGGTTAAGCTCCTGGTCTTGGTCTGAAAATAATTCTTGAGCTGCAAAATCCCCTTCCGAAGCCTCGCACAATTCAACGTTTACGCGAATCGAGAGAGAAAAGCAAATAAAAACCAAAACCAAAGAGCAAACAAATTGAAAAATTCAAATCAAAGCCACCATTATAAAGATCTCAATTTTACAAATTTTTAGGAATTTGAATCACCTCAATCGGAGTTCGCATGCAAAAGTTATTGCGTTTTGAAGTTTGAAAATCCTGAAAATACCCTAAAATAATAAACCCGGATTTTGTCAAATTATTTTTGTAAGAGAAAATCTAAATTTTTTGTTGGCTGACACGTGTCTCGGTGGAGTTCGTGTCTCTGACAACTGGGCCCGCGTTGTCAGCGTGTGTGCACATGCTGCGGTCGACTCAGCGCCACGCGACGCCACCTTAGCGCCACTCCAGCAATGCGGCCCACGGGCGCCACGTGTCAACTAATTAACTACCCACCTCACGGCGGCGACGGATCAATCTCGTGCGTATGGCGAAGATCCGTCACCAAGATTTCTCCCGAGCGGCAATGGCAAGGCGCGACTAACAACCACCGGAGTTGAAGACGATGATCTTTGGCGACGCAAGGCCCTGCTTCCGGCGAAGAAGAGACAGCTACTCCAACGCGGCGCAAGTCGACGAACTTGAATCTGCAATCCTCTCGGTGGAAGAGGTACCCGACGACGAGGAAATGCGGTGGAACTCTCTCGGCAACCTCTTCGGACTCCGGCGAGCGTCTGCGGCTTCTACGGTGGCTCTCCGGCGACAAGGTGGCAGGGGAACTACGCGGCGAGGTGAGGCGAGTTTCGGAGGGGGCTCGGGACCTCATTTTATACCCGGCGGGGCACGCTAAACAAGGAAAGACGGCGGTGGCGAAGTTTGAGTCGAAGAGGGCGGCGGCATCCGAGTCCCGCTTGGAGACGACGACACTACTGCTCAATCAAGATCACCAATGAAAGGCTTAGGGTTTTATTTCAAGACGGCAGATGAAGGCCGTTGGATCAAGATCCAACGATTCGGCAAAATCCCGCTTAATTCGACCACTCAAGATAGTAATCGGGCGGGCCCATTATCGTTCACGTGTGATTTTCTAGCTTTTTCCAATTAATTTAATTCCTAAAATAAACCGATTTATTTAGGTAATAGAAATACTTTAAAATTCCAAGAAAAATCTCAAAAATATTTTGAGATATTCTGGACTTAAATAAAATATTTTCACAAAAACTTTATTTTAAATTTATATATTCATAATTAGTTTTTGATAGAAAGCAATATTATTTAATTCAAAATAAATCGAATAAATCTCAGGAAATCCAAATAAATCCAGAAAAATCATAAAACTCATAAATTGCAATTAATAATTAAAAAGCCAAAAATTGGGATGTTACAAACCTCCCCCCTTAACGGAATCTCGACCCCGAGATTCAGGGCTGACTAGAGAATAGGTTCGGGAATTCTGCCTTCAGGTCATCTTCACGCTCCCAAATTGCTTCATTTTCTAAATGATTACTCCATTGGACTCTGCAAAAGCGAGTGGACTTGTTCCTGGTCCTACGCTCCATCACATCCAAAATCTTGATCGGGTATTCTTTGTAGGTCAAATCCTCCTGCAATTCAATTGCCTCCAACGGCGTCTGCTCAGCTGGCACTCGAAGGCACTTTTTAAGCTGTGACACATGGAACACATCATGCACACCGGCCAATGATTCTGGCAACTCTAACTGATAAGCAACCTCTCCTCGACGGCTCAGGATTTTAAATGGTCCAACGAACCTAGGTGCAAGCTTTCCCTTGACATGAAACCTCTTAACACCTTTAAGGGGAGTAACCCTGAGGTATACATAATCATCTGGCTTGAAACTCAAATCACGACGGCGATTGTCAAGATAACTCTTCTCGCTTTGATCAGGTTGTCTTCAATCTCTCCTCGATCATGGCAACTTGCTCTTGGCCTCCCTAAGAATGTCGTCCAAACACCTAACGCCTCTCTGTCTCATTCCAATTCAATGGAGTACGACAGGCTCGTCCATATAAAGCTTCATATGGTGACATTTGCAAATTAGCCTGATAACTATTGTTATAACTCAACTCGCATAAGGCAAACATTTATCCCAAGATGTGTCAGATGATATCGCATGTGCTCTCAACATGTCCTCCAAAATCTGATTAACCTTCTGGCCCGACCATCACTCATGGA
The DNA here is from genome assembly GCA_036346375.1 of Guadua angustifolia. NCBI lineage: Eukaryota > Viridiplantae > Streptophyta > Magnoliopsida > Poales > Poaceae > Guadua > Guadua angustifolia. The sequence continues at coordinate 20,668 of JAYEVE010000841.1, forward strand.
TGGTATGCGGTGCTAAAATTCAAGCGAGTACCCAATGCTTCATGCAACTTGTCCCAAAATCTTGAGGTAAACTGGGTACCTCGATCCGACACTATCTTCTTGGGTACACCATGCAAACACACAATCCTTGACATATATAACTCTGCCAATTTGTCTCCTGAATAGGTCATCTTCACCGGATAAAGTGAGCGATTTTAGTTAATCGGTCAATGATTACCCATATGGAGTCGTGAACCCTCCGAGTCTTGGGCAATCCGTGATAAAATCCATTCCAATCTCCTCCCATTTCCATTCCGAATCTTCAATGGTGCAACAACCCAAATGGGCTTCGATGCATCGCCTTCACCCTCCGCATACGCCACACAACGCCACATGCTCCGCCATTTCACGCTTCATATTAGGCCACCAAAATCTTCCCTTAAGATCCCGATACATCTTAGCACTTACAGATGAATAGAATACTTGGAATCGTGAGCCTCCTCAAGAATCAATCGCTAAGCTCCTTCTCGTCCCAGCACACACAACCGCCCTTTGAACCACAGGTTCCTTGCTCATCTACCGAGAAATCCTCAGCTAACCCTTCATCCTTCTTGGACTTGATCTTGCTGATCTTCTCATCCTTACTCTGCTTATCCCTGATTTGATCCTCCAAGGTTGACTTCACTTCCAATGCAGCAAGAAAACCTTGCGGTACAACTTCCAAACCCAACTTCTGAAATTCTTCACACAACTCTCGATGTTCACTTACCACCAACGAATTCACATTGTGACTCCTCCGACTTAAAGCGTCAGCCACCACATTGGCTTTTCTGGGGTGATAATGGATTCCAACATTATAATCCTTTATCAATTCCAACCATCTCCTCTGCCTCATGTTAAGATCCGATTGAGTGAATATATACTTCAAACTCTTATGGTCCGTATATATCTCACATCTATTTCCAATGAGATAATGACGCCATATCTTTAAAGCATGCACTACGGCAGCTAGCTCTAAGTCATGCTGGGTAATTCCTCATGAGGCCTCAATCGCTTTGATGCGAGGCCACCACCTTGCCATTCTGCATTAACACACATCCAAGACCTTGCGCGAGCGCCACAAGAATGTCAAAACCGCTCAAGACATCTAGCAATACTAACACAGGGGCAGATGTTAATATCTTCTTTAGTTCCTGAAAACTATTCTCGCACTCGGGCGTCCATGCAAACTTTTTCTCCTTTTTCAACAATTGCGTGAGAGGTCTTGCAATCGTCGAAAATCCTTCAATGAATCGGCGGTAATATCCCACCATTCCCAGAAAACTACGGATCTGAGTGACTATCTTCGGTTGCTCCCAATGCAACACAGCTTCCACTTTACTTGGGTCCACAGCAATTCCTTTAGCAGTCATTACATGGCCAAGGAATTCTACCTTCTCCTTCCAAAAGTCACACTTGCTAAACTTAGCATACAACTGTTTATCTTGCAACCTCTCCAAAACCAATCTCAAGTGCTCAGCATGCTCTTCTTCCGTCTTGGAATACACAAGGATATCATCGATAAAGACTACTACAAACTTGTCCAAATATTCCATGAACACCTTGTTCATGAGGTTCATGAAATAAGCTGGGGCATTGGTTAACCCAAATGACATGACTGTAAACTCATAATGTCCATAACGGGTTGATAATGCTGTCTTTGGAATGTCCACCGCTCTAATCCTCAATCGATGATAACCTCGATCAAGATCTATCTTGGAGAAAATCGCCGCTTCCCTTTAATTGATCAAACAAGTCATCAATCCTCGCAAAGGGTACTTATTCTTAATTATTATTTCATTAAGTGCACGATAATCGATGCACATCCTTAAACTTCCATCCTTCTTCCCGATTTAACAAATCGGGCGCGCTCCCACGGGAAGAACTTGGCCGAATGAAACCTTTCTCAAGCAATTCCTCAATTTGCTTCTTCATCTCCACCAGTTCATCAGTTGGCATCCGATATGGCCTCTTCGCTATCGGTGCTGTTCCGGGTACCAACTCTATGACAAACTCGATGTCCCGATCTGGCGGCATGCCTGGTAAATCCTCAGGAAATACTTCCGGATAATCTCTAGCTACTGGTACATCCTCCAAATTGACCACCTTCACACTGTTGATCATCAATTGACCATCACGGATTGCGGTAGCATGCACTTCCACCTTTTCACCATTAGGGTTTTCTAAGGTCACCATCCTTTGGCCACAATCCAAAACGGCCTTGTGTTTTGACAACCAATCCATCCCTAAGATAACATCTAAGGTTTGGGTATCTAACAAGATGAGATTCGCTAGGAATTCTATCCCATTCATAAGCAACTTTACTCCTAAACACCCAAGGTTAGATTGAAGTTCCGATCCTGGGGTTTGCACTAGAAGCACATATTTAAGATTCTTAACAGCAAATCCATTCTTCCATGCAAAACTCTGAGAAACAAACGAATGTGAAGCTCCAGAATCAAATAAAACTGTAGCTGGTACTGAGTTAACTAGGAACTTACCCAGTACGACATCCGATGCCTCCTGAGCTCCATCAGCAGTAATGTGGTTGATCCTCCCACGCACGGTCGTCTGAGGCGACGCCGCCGATCGCTACCGCACTCGATTTCTCCTCGCCATCGGGTCTTAGCTGGGTGTCGCTGTTGAAGCGAATCGAGTAATCCTCCTTCTTCGACACTTGTTGGCAAATGCCCGCCTCATTGCATGAAAAGCACCTTCTAGCATCAGTCGTTGACTTCGTAAACCGCATTGCCCATTGGTGCCGGAGTCTCAAAATTCGACTAGCGGGCACGGTGTTGGGACCGGTGCTCGCTTCGCAATCGGGTTGAATCTCGCAACCGCCGAGGTGTCATCTCAACTCGAGATGATTCGCCGCCTCGCTCGACTAGCCATCTCGCGCTAGGTCGCCACCCAACTCCTTGCGCTTATCCTCAAGGATCAAAGCCTTATTAACCAACTCCCGAAAGTCGGGGAAAGTGTGGGTGATCAATCCCACTGCATTCCCGAAGTTGACCCTTTAGAAAGCGGACTGTTCGCCTTGTCTCAGAGCCACATCCTCGTGCATAGCGTACAACCGAGTAAACCTATTTAAATACTCGCCATCGATTGACTTCTTGCTTCAAAGCCCTAAACTCCTTCTTGAGATCCATCATTCCTTCTGGCACATGATACTGGCGAAAAGCAGTTGAAAATTCCTCCCATGTGATCTCCTGCGGGGCTTCATACGCTACGCAATAGTTCTCCCACCATTTTGTAGCGGTTCCTTCCAACTGGTGCGAAGCATACAACACCCTCTCATTGCCCTCACATTGCGTGATGTGCAGCTTCTTCTCCATGGTTCTCAACCAATCGTCGGCCTCCAATGGATTGACATTACCCGAGAATGTCGAAGGACGAAGTTCTCATGAAATCACCAACTTGGAGTGGTTACGCGGCCCATTATTGCTCCGGTCATGCTGTTTGCAATTTTGGCTCGCCATGTTCTCAGATTTGCTACATCTCGCTGATCATCGCTCGCATAAGCCGAGTCTGTCGCCGTAAAAGCTCCCAAGTTCTGTGATATCCTTGGCGGTCCGGGCCGAGTTGGGGTCCCGTCATTGTCATTCCTATGAGACCACTTCGATGTCGCTGTTGCCACGAGTGTTCACCATCTGCTTAGGTTAGGAGAGGGTAGAAGTAGCACAGATAAGATATAAGGATCTCTAAAGTGGGGAAGACAGGATTAACCCAAACTTTATCATTTTATTGAATACTTGGTATGGTTGCTTACATAAGCCTAAAAGCTTTGCAACGCATACTGCACACTCAGCAACAATAAAATCCAAACTAAACACTCAACCTTAATGTCTATTACAATTGGTAATGCTATCTTATGGACACGACTCAACATTCGAGTCTCAACTTAATCCTAAGTCTCTCACTCCTTGGTCCCTCCTTTACGGAAACTCTCCGGTGGGTATGCGGATGGGTGGGTTGGAGCTAAGGTAAACCGGTTCTAGTGCCTTGCCACTAGATGTACCTCCTGCTCCTGCAGTGCCTCCTCAAGCACCATAATCCTTGTGGTAGAAGCAACTTGGGTATCGTGCAATTCTTTCTCAATGACCCGGAGAGCTTCATATACCGTCTTGAGTTCTTCAGTTGTATCCTTGGCGTGGTCCTCCTGTGCTGCGGCCAAATGTGCAAGATGCACTGTGGTAGCATCCTTCTCTCGAGCAACACGCCGGCGCCAGTAGCTCGTTGTGTAGGGTGGAGTCGAAACACGGTGTCGCCCATTTCGTGGTCAGTAGTCGCGTAGATCCTCCGTGAAGGCACGCCGCGCGCTTCTCAATACCGATCTCAAACGTGTTCTCCTCACGGTGATGTTGATAGGTTGGCTTGCTTTTTCATTGTCTCTCGCGAGATTAGAAGTGTGCACACTACTCCTCTTGTGGCTCATGACGATCCATTCCCCGCCTCGATACATTGGTCCGTGAAGCCTCCCAATACTTCGAATACTCTCCATAGTTCCGCGGCATAACCACCCTCACGCTCTCCGTACATCTGGGTTGTCCTCATCTATTCAAAAGGGAAAATAGATAAGTCCACCACTTTCAAACGGAAAATCATAATCTCAGCAAAGGTAAGACGTAGAGAATAGAAGAGTCAAGAGTATTATCTTTAGTCAAATTTAAGTTTTTCTTTTAGAAAATAGTTTTGGACTCCCTAAGATACCACCATGCCAACTAGGGCCAAGACCTCCACAACAAGATGCTCGATACCACCTTCAGAAGGACCCGAATTCACCAATTCGGACCCACTGTGTTTACCACACTAGTTCCAGGATCAATCACTAGTGCACACAGCTTAACATCGGTAAACATCACATCACACACAATGATAATAATAATACGACTTCATTTATTCAATATAACTAGTGTATGATCTTATGATCACTTACATTTATTCAGCCACACGGGCAAGTCTAAGATAAAGTAAGACTAATGCGGTGGAAAATAGTAGAAGACGAGTGACTCATCAAGACACCACAAAGCATCGACAAGGCTTGGCCTAGTGACTTGCGCCCACCGAAAGTCCTCCTCAAGCACAAAGCGATGACTCCTCCATCGTTGTTGGTTTGTAAGCAAGGGTGAGTACACCAACACGCACTCAACAAGTTGTGCACAAAATGCAATTCTAACATAGCTATATTCAAAGCTTATTCCAAAGGAATGGCTAAGGGTTCATTTGCAAGAAAGCAAAGATTTGAGAACACATACAAGACATAGATTGAAAAGACAAGAAACAAATAATAACAAGTAAATAGATTCAAGGATTCTCAAATAAACCCAAGTTCTCCATCCTAAATCAAGTTCCATTACCCACATGGCATCCCGCCATCCCATCCAGCTTGTTCATTTTAAATTAACTACCCCTTGATCAGAATTCGAGCTTTGCTCAATACCGTGAGCACGGCTATCCTAATAGTTTGTACACTCGCAGAGGTTATGCACTTTACCCACACGATATAACCATGCACCACACAGGCGAACGATTTAACAAAGCCTTTACAATGCATCCTCTTAACCCAGTGCTACCCGCTAAGGTTTCAACATTGAAGGGCTATACCACCACAACAGGGCCCCCCTCTTGCGCCATGTGAGTTTCTGCGTAACCTGACTCACACCACCATGATAGCACTTAAGTTAAGCATTTGCAAATTAGTCACTTAAGCTGCCCCACAACAGACGATGTGGTCGCATGATTGACTCAGTCAAAGGCTTGCATGGTTAAGTCCTTAACAGACCGAGGCAAGACTAACCAGAGATGATCTCAAATATCCAAAACCAATAAAAATCAAATACGACCGCCCAGTTGCCACTCTTGGCCCACCGTAAACAATCTTGCCACTTGCCCCATCAATCATTTTTCCCACCCCGCTTGATTACCAAACACCACGTGTTTTTCACAAATCAACATCGCTATGTGACTCACTGCCACAACAACTCAATCTCTTTGTGCGACACACATGGCCCACAAATTATCACCATAGTTCCATATTCCATTAGTCAAGATTAATAAACAATATTCCATGAGCATGTGATGACGTGGCATGGCTAAGCATCTCTAATTCGGTCTAACCACCCATGTTGATTTTCTATTTAACCAACTATAATTAACCAACCTAGGGTGACAAGTGGATCATGGCATACAACTAGCAAGGTAGGGTATAATTCAAAGGGTACGATAGCTAGTCCCAAATTTAGGTTGAAATCATTTATACACATAAAATAACATGTGATAACGTAAATCAAAATAGCATGCAATCTAATTCATGGGTGCAACATGATCAAAGCACAACTTGCCTTGGTTAAGCTCCTGGTCTTGGTCTGAAAATAATTCTTAAGCTGCAAAATCCCCTTCCGAAGCCTCGCACAATTCAACGTTTACGCGAATCGAGAGAGAAAAGCAAATAAAAATCAAAACCAAAGAGCAAACAAATTCAAAAATTCAAATCAAAGCCACCATTATAAAGATCTCAATTTTACAAATTTTTAGGAATTTGAATCACCTCAATCGGAGTTCGCATGCAAAAGTTATTGCGTTTTGAAGTTTCAAAATCCTGAAAATACCCTAAAATAATAAACCCGGATTTTGTCGAATTATTTTTGCAAGAGAAAATCTAAATTTTTCGTTGGCTGACACGTGTCTCGGTGGAGTTCGTGTCTCTGACAGCTGGGCCCGCGTTGTCAGCGTGTGTGCACATGCTGCGGTCGACTCAGCGCCACACGACGCCACCTCAGCGCCGCGCCAGCAATGCGGCCCACGTGGCGCCACGTGTCAACGAATTAACTACCCACCTCAGCCGGCGACGTGGATCAATCTCGTGTGTGCGATGAAGATCCGTCGGTCAGTATTTCTCCCGAGCGGCAATGGCAGTGCGGCGACTAACAACCACCGGAGTTGAAGACGATGATCTTTGGCGACGGCGCTCCGGTGCTTCCCGGTGAAGAAGAGATAGCTACTCCAACGCGGCGCAAGTCGACGAACTCGAATCCGCAATCCTCTCGGCGGAAGAGGTACCCGACGAAGAGGAAACACGGCGAAACTCTCTTGGCAACCTCTTCGGACTCCGGCGAGCGTCTGCGGCTTCTACGGTGGCTCTCCGGCGACAAGGCGGCAGGGGAACTACGCGGCGAGGTGAGGCGAGTTTCGGAGGGGGCTCGGGACCTCCTTTTATACCCAGCGGGGCGCGCTAAACAAGGAAAGACGGCGGCGGTGAAGTTTGAGTCGGAGACGGCGGCGGCATCCGAGTCCCGCTTGGAGACGACGCACGACGGCCGTTCGATGAAGATCACCACGAAAGGCTTAGGGTTTCCTATTTCAAGACGGCAGATGAAGGCCGTTAGATCAAGATCCAACGGTCGGCAAAATCCCGTTTTATTCTCGACTACCTGATAGTAATCGCGCCGTCCCGTTCGTTTCACGTGTGATTTTCTTGCATTTTCCAATTTATTTAATTCCCGAAAATAAACTGATTTATTTAGGTAATAGAAATACTCTAAAATTCCAAGAAAAATCTCAAAAATATTTTGAGATATTCTGGACTTAAATAAAATATTTTCACAAAAACTTTATTTTAAATTTATATATTCATAATTAGTTTTTGATAGAAAGCAATATTATTTAATTCAAAATAAATCGAATAAATCTCGTGAAATCCAAATAAATCAAGAAAAATCATAAAACTCATGTAAATACCTCCTCCCGCCAAGGGTTGGGGGTTCAGATCCATCTACTTTTCACACATGTACGTAGAGCATAGCACATTGTAAACCACCTTCACATATCAGTTCGATCACTCGACGTAGGGTTGTTATCTCCTTAGCGAGAGGCCCGAATCAGGCAAAAAACGATCTCCCCGCTGCGTTGCGATTGTCTTGCTACTTACGTTTTGTAGCTCAGAGGGACCCTGGTTATACCCCTCATGAAAGGGCCTTAGGTTGATCCTCATTCAACAAGTAAGCCTTCGGTGGGGATCGGTTCTAATCGTCGTACGGTTCTAAAACAAACCACCACAGATAATTTACTATCTCTGACGGTTCCAACTAAAACCGCCACAAATTGTCCCAACCTTATCATGGCGGTCACAAAATAAACCGCCACGTATAAGTGATTTATCTGTATGTTTTGGATGGAGCCATCACAAATAGTCTCGGCGTTATCATGGCGGTTGCAAATAAAACCGTCACAGATAATGTATTATCTGTGGCGGTTTTTGGATGAAACCGCCACAAATGGTTCTCCGCCAATTCCTCGTAGACCGCCATCGATGTACCGGATTTGTGACGTTCCAAAAATCGCCACAAATAGGGCATCACATATGTGCTGTTTTGTAGTAGTGCCTTCATATATTTGCAGAAAACTAATGTACGTATCTCCCTTTACAGACCCTATTAAAACTGAAACATCAAATATATATGGCACTGCAGGCAGGACTAAGCGGAAGCTAGGCCAGTTAATTTGGTTCTCTAGGAACAACTTACCAAATTGAAGCGATCCTATAATCTCTACTATTATAAAGCAGCAGTTGGTGGCAGCGGTCCATTCTTTCGTGGGCCCCACAACTTAGCAGCGATTGGAATCCCCTCACAATCCGGATCCCGCACCGCATCCTCTCCACACGAGATGAATCCTCCGATTCGGACCTCGACCGCATCCTCTCCACGCGAGATCCTCGCCCCGATCCATACTGCCCATAGCTGATTGGCCTCCACACCGCCTCGATCCCGTCCCCGGCGACATCACCACTGCCCGCCAAGAAGCCCCCATCCTCTGCGCGACATCCTCACACGATCCTCCTCTAGCAGAATCCGGATCGCCCGATCTCCCCGCCAAATCCTCGCCTGATCTGCTTCCTCCAATATGAGAAATTTTGATATTTAGAACTCAAGACGATGTCTCTCCAGATTTAACACCTAGTTCGCATGACTTTCAAATTTGACACCTACGCTCTGCGAACTTCTCAATTCAGGTGTTTTTTCCTTTTCTTGAATTCACATTTGACCGCTTTATTTTCCTTCTTGAGAACATGTGAAATGACACTTCTACCCTCCCTTATGTCTTCGCTTGCTCTCACTCGCTCCCGATCGATCCAGACTGACTCGATTCTTTCTTCTCTCGCTCGAACCATCCAGTCCAAACGCTCTCTCCACCTCCGCCTCCGCCTCCGCCTCGCTCCCATCGCAAACAGCTCCACGCCCGGCGATCTCGCCTGCGGCGAAGCCCCTAGGCGATCGCCGAGACCCAAGCACACTCATACAGCTGACGCGATCGGAAGCCACCGCCGCCGCCATGCAGGGCTTCCCGGCGGCACCCCGATCCGCAACAACTCCAGGCCACCATGCTCGCCATCGAGCAGGCTTGCTCCCTCATTCAGGTCGGGGCCCCAATCCGCTCTCGGCGTTGTCCTGCGCAATTCCGTTGTGTTCCTTCTTGCGGCTGGCGTTGTGCGCCCCGGCGTCTCGCTGTAGATTTGGTGCGCGTGTGGGCTTGGTTATGCTCTTACGGCATTTGATTTCGGAATCGCTTGGTGTGCAGATTTGGTGGCATTCTGTGTCTCTGTTTCTACCTAAATCATCTCGCGTTGTTTTGATTTTCTGTTGTTGATAGGTGCTTCCGTTTGGATTCGGTGACGGGACACTGTTTGCTGGGGCCTGCAATGAGGTTTTAGCATGGGGTTAGGTGTTTTTTGGGCATCTAAAACTTTTGAGTTGGTTGCTTAATTTAGGTGGTTTTTGGTCTGAATTGGCCGCTCAGGAGTGGGATTTTGACGCATTACTGAGTTTTGCAAAGGCACATTTGAATTGGTTCCGAAGATTGCTGGTAACTAGCGAGATTTTTCTCAAATATCTGATCTATGTGCTAGGGAATACTGTTTCTATCGGTTGTGACTAGGTTTTGCGGTGATAATTTTGATCAACTTGTTCACTGGATGGCCAGAAGTTCCTTTAGTTCAAACGTTTTAGATTTTGCATGTGGTAATTGAGCTGGTTGCAAGCAGCTGTTGGCTTCTATTTGGTCAATGAGCTCTCTGTTTTGCAATCTAGTAGAAGTGTGCTCTCTAGTCTCTACTACATGAACTGTCGGTTTAGCATTTGTCGAACTACAGAATAGTCTGCACCTGGGCCATGCCAATTATTTTCTCCTCCTCTCTGGAATCTGGATCATCTTATTTCTTTTGACTTTTGGATGCGTTGTTGATTCCATGTCACTGAGCAAATTATCTCAATTATATGAAAATTGGTGGCAAGTAGCCTAATGTGGCACTCGGACATGGTTTCAGTGGAGAGAGAGAGCGCCTGGACTGGATGGTTCGAGCGAGAGAAAGAGAAGAATCGAGTCAGTCTGGATCGATCGGAGTGAGAGCAAGCGTAGACATAAGGGAGGGGCAGAAGTGTCATTTCGCATGTCCTGGGAGAAGGAAAATAAATCGGTCAAATGTGAATTCAAGAAAAGGAAAAAACACCGAATGAGAAGTTCGTGGCGCTATGTGTCGAATTTCGAAAGTCATGCGAACTGGGTGTTAATTCTGGAGAGGCATGCGTACTGAGTCCCAAATATCAAAATTCCTCCTCCAATATGCTCTGATAGCCGCCCGGATATGCCGCTTCCCAGAGCTTTCCTTCCTCCCCGGTGCCTTCCTTCCTCTTGTTGATGCCCTTCCAATCCGATCCGTTCTACAAGAAGAAACGGGAGGCGAGAGAGTTCTGTGCCGTCGCCGCACCGATGGGTACCGCCGGCCGGACGCGCCTCCTGTTGTTCGTCCCGGTTGTGGGAACTTCCTTCGCCGATCAGACCTTCACCACTTTAGGTAATTGCATCATAGCCTAACTAGATCTCTCGGGCGCTCTCGAATCCCTCCTTGCATCTTTTCTTTCTCAATCAATCCGCCGCTTCTTCGATCCATTAAACGTGTTTTTTCATCGCTTTCTTCTCGATTCAAAAAGAATGGCGTATATTTGTTTGGGGCAAGTATGAGGACCACATATTGGGCCAGTTCCCGTCCGATTCGGTTTTCGCTAGGGAAGCGGCAGCGATGGCGACCCTGTCTCCGGCTGCGTCGAGGGAGCGAGACGAGCTCGCGGAGTCGCTAGCCGAGCTCTTCACCAACGTCTCCCTCATGGTCTGCGGCGAGCTCCAGGTTCATTCCCCCCAACGCCCTCCCGACTTCCCCCTGTTCTTAGCTTTATATAGCAAATCGCTGGCATCTGGTGATTCCCTGAAATTCGAACTGCACATGCCCAATTTTTAGATGTTGGCTTGACAAGATGTCGCGATAAATCATGCCATAACCCTAGCGTAGAATCTTACTTCCATGGTTGTTCTTTCGCGGCAGTTACTCTATGTTTCACTTCCGTATTTAGATTGATGCATGTGTTGCTAATTAGCTAGGTATTTGCTAAATTTGACATGTCCATGGGTGTCTTTACGATTCTCCTTTTTATTTGCTAGCACCTACTATGTTCTAACGTCGAGTAGCAGCTCCAACCCTCTTGGTGTTCGGCGACAAACAGTAATTAAAGTGGCTGTTGCATCACGGGTGTGTCTAAATGAATGTCTGTCGTCTGCATTTCTTCGCCGCTGGTAAATCCTGCTTGCATGCCAGTTTCCAGAATTGCTTCACATTTGTGCATTTCAGTTAGGTTTTTGGTGATTTTAGACAGGTCTGATTTCATGATTTGAACCATGCTATGTGGTTTGGGTTCGTTTTCTTTGCTTCTTGAGAGATTGGGTACTTCTTTATTTAGGCCAAAATGGCATCACACAGTACATTGTTTGTAGCTCACAACTTTAGGAAGAAAGACATGTTATTTCATTTGACTACTTCTTTATTTAGGCCAAAATGGCATCACACAGTACATTGTTTGTAGCTCACAACTTTAGGAAGAAAGACCTGTTATTTCAATTGACATGGGTAAGGTATCACTGTGCAACAGTGCAAGTGCATGAGCTCAGATTGGCCGAAATCATAGAACTTTTTTTTTTGTTGAGGCTCATGAGCCGGCTCATTGAGGCTCGTGAGCGAGCTCGAGAAACAGCTCAAGCCTTTTAGGTGGACCAAGCATTTTAAGTTGTGGCTCGTGAGCCAAGCTCGAGAAACAGCTGACCGGTAACGAGCCTAACGAGCCAATGAGCCGCTCACGAGCCAGCTCGGGCTCGGCTCGTTGGCTGAGCAAGCCAAGTAGTAGGCTCGGGCGTGGCTCACTGTTGCATTATCAGTTTTAGGCAATGATGGCTTAACATTTTCAGCAATCGTCAAGCGCATCAAATTCAAGCTTAGCTTATTAGACGGTTCCCAGGCTTCATAAAGGGAACGATACTCATCAGTACTTTCATCTGTAATGGCTACAGACTTTTCATCAAGAACTAATGTTAGATCTAAGTCCATGAAACCTAGTTAAAATCAGATCTGTTCGGACCAGTCAACATAGTTCAGCCCATTAAACTTGACAAGCCCAAAACTCTTACTCATTAAATTAATGGATGCTACAAAATTTAATATGTTCACAGATTAATACTTTGAGTAAACAAAATAGATTCATGCAATAATAAACTTTAAGTGTGCATCTAAAAACATCTTTGGATGAAATTTAGATACACAGCTAGAATCAATAATGATGCTAAAACAAACACTTTTCATAGATAATCAACTATACTCAAACCAATATGCACGTTATCTTTGGATAAACTAACATTTGACCAAGCATATTAATTAACTTCCTTCATATCACCAATTGTAAGCAATGGTCTACCTTTGGGCGACCTCCTAACGTTACAATTCGCAAACTCAGTTGTCCATTATATTTTCCAATTAAGATAATCAAAAAGAATATAAACAATAGAAATGCTCAACTAAATATCTATGGTCCTTTTTAAGGGGAGATTGGCGCCAACGACACTCTTTAAAATTCGTGATTCACTTTATGACACCCTGGCCCACTGTCATACACTCAGATGGACCCATATGTCATAGACACATCACTAAAAACCAACGAATTGAGTGTCACTGGACTAATTTTTCCCCTTTTTAAGCAAGGCTACTTTGGTGACAAACATGCTTTCAATAGTATAAATATTTAATTAGCATGTCACTTCTAATTATGCTCATAAGAATAAACTATGATCTTATGAATAAAGAAAAAATCCGTCTTTAAACATTACTGACAGACGCGAACATATTTCTTTCATATTATCCAAATAACAATACTGGAAAAGAAATAATATTTTACTGCTCTAAATAACATTACTATGATGAATCACGCAATCGCATTAGGAAAAACTATGAACAAATGCAGTTTCACTTATGCGCTTACACCATACTAGAAAAGAACAATTATAATGGTGAATGAAAAGTGCTAAAACCATGGCTCTGATACCAAATGTAAGCAAAAATGCAGAAACAATAAGATCATTTAGCACAATTTGATTCAACCGAATAAGCAACCTTTATATATGCAAACGCACAAATCATCCTTTATGTGCAAAAGCACAAACCTACCTTGAGACATGTTAGCAACGTCTTGCATATCAATTTTTCTCTTCTCTCTTTCTTCTTAACCTTTATAGTTCCCTCAATGGGCAGAGAACTTTTCTATCCCTTTTTCTCTTATGTGTGTGTACTATTCTTTCATGTGCTCAGTTTTGTGTTTTGTTCCTTCCTTTACCCTTGATGCACAGGAGGAGGCTCCTTTTATAGCCAACGGGTAGCCAACAGGAGAAGCCAGAGAAATTCAGTTTCTTTGAACTCCTCACACTAAATTTCGTCAGTTTCCTTCATTTAATATCCATTAATGAATGAAACCAAAGTTTTAATATCTATTCAATAGCTAAAACTCATGCACGCATCAATATGCGCAGCACCAATTCTTTCATGCTGCAGCCTTTCGTTTTTATCACTAGGCATCAATTAAGCAAGCTTTAATTTTCAGCACATATGAAACTGAAGCACCATACAAAGCACTACAGCTAGAATCTATTATTACCACACAAATTATTTGTTACATTTTTAAGTGAAAGGAGAGGGAATTACACATATAGGTTCACAATACTTTTAGTTTATGAACCATTACATTTAGACCTTTTAATTATAAGAATCTTTATGTAATTTACGTGGGCCATATTACACTAAAATAATCTAAAATAGTTGAGACTTGAGACTGACATGGCAGAGATCAGAGGGGGCGAAAAGTCAGAGCTAGAAGAGAATTTCAGGTCTTTGTCTAGACTCCGAACACTGCACGGAGGGAGGCTGAAAAAAAACCTTTTCTATAGTCGGAGTAAATCCCGGGGTTGAGTACGAATCTCTACTACTCTGAGGAAAGTAAGTAGTGATGATAAACGATGCGTTCTTGACACCTCCTCCTCCCAAGAAAAAATTGGAGCAACGTCGTTGGCCAGTTGAGTTCCCTTCCATTGGGCGACGCAGACGCACCACCCCTTTCCCAAAATACCAGCGATGAACCGGCCAACAACAGCTGTGCTGTGGTGGTCAAGACTAGCTAGAGAGAAAACTATATATACGTCCTATATGTCTTTCAACTGAGGTTAATTCAATGTTTACTCCCTCTTACAGCATGTATATTTTGAATAGTCTTAATACACAAATTTAAAGCCTGTCTCATATTTCAATGCAACTAATATTTGTGCGATGTTCTCTTTATATCCCTAATAAATATTCAACTTTACTTTATATTCTCTAAATATATAGACGCATGAAATTGAAATACAGTGCTTACACTATAGGAAATCTGAAAATTTTCGTGGGCCAGCAACCCACGAAAATAATACAATTGCCGACAAAAATAGTTATTTTCGTCGGCAATAGCCTTATTAAATCGGGACCACGGCCGTCGACGAGATAAGGAGCGAAAGTTAGCTTAATTTTCGTGCAGACAGCAGCGAAAGTTAGTTATTTTCATCGACCAGAACAGCGTCGGCGAAATTCTTGCAAAAGCCACAATTTTAAATGCCACCACCACGGTACGAGAAGTAATTAATTTCGTCGGTTTTCTTCTAGCCCACTTAAAGTTAATAAGATTAATTTTCGCCGGTTTTAGTCGAGCCCACTAAAGTTAATGGTTTATTTTTGTCGATTTACGTCTAGCCCATTTAAAGTTACTAAGGTTAATTTTAGGTCGGTTTACGTCTAGCCGATTTAAAGTTAATAAGGTTTATTTTCATCGGCACAATCAGCCCACGAAAATAAATTAGGTTAATTTTAAGTGGGCTTTTCGCCCATTTAAAATTATTACGAGCCGACAAAAAAAAACGACCTTTGTTTAACCCATTTTTCATACAGATTTAGACAAATATCATTCATTTATACATATATCATTCATTCATTCATTCATCCACATATATCATCCATCCATTCATCCATTCATTCATCCACATATATCATCCAATCATTCATCCACATATATCATTCATACACACATATATCATTCATTCATCCACACATACTGCTAGTCATACACATAATATCATTCATCCACACATAATAATATCATTTCACAGATTATTACCAAACATCTCAAGATTACATATCACGAGAGTCATTTGAGTTGTGGCTCGCTAATCATGGAGCCAAATAGGTTTTGAGCGAATTGAGATGGCCTCTCGAATCTCGAAGATCAAAATTCACGATTAGTCAAAAATTGTGGGAAGTAATAAAACTAACCAAGAATATGACAAGTGACAAACGAACTTTGCTCTCTAGGTGCTAACGATTGTGGCGGCGGAGTTTGGTAAACACAGGCGTGTTGTCCCCGATCCCTACGATCTGAAGAGACCAAATTTAACTAGATTAGAGTAAGTTCTGCTAAATTGACCAAATTTAACTGTTCAAATAAGTAGATAACATAACACCATATGGGCCACTTCCAACATAGTTTAATACTGGGTAACTACTTAGACCCTTTGCCATGCCCTACTGATTAGGATGATCACTGATGACAACTGAATTCAGGGAAAATAGGGTGGGTGCCCAACACAGTGTGCAATCAAATGCATGCAGATTTTTTTTTCAAACATGCTCAGGTCAAAACTTAAGTGATCCAATGCAGGGCATTTGTTCATGGAGACAAATGCTACGGTTTCATGATGTCAGATGAGACTTTATTATTGATCAGTGGTTACACATTGCTCCTCTCAAGGGGGAAAAATTGAAAGCCACATAATATTAGTACCAGTAGTACAACATTTCAGGACAACGCCTTGACTTTGTGCGACTTAGGTGAGTGATGGTATAAAAGTGATCACACGGAGAGGTCGAGTTCATTTCAGGATGTGCTTCTTTATGCGCAGAAATGAGTTGTTGCTGGGGTGCTAGTTTCAATGCGAGGTCCTTGCAGAAAGGGATATGTTGGGATGAGCATGATCTTCTAGAAGAAATCAATGGAATTTAGCAGCATAATCAGTGTAGTATTAGATACATGGATAGATGAATGAGCAATTAATTAATGGTCCTTGCCATCAGATTGACAACTCATTGAAGCATTGACCACGCTGTAAAATTGTAGTCGCCGCTGATTCTGATTTTAGTTTAAGGAGGATGAGGCTGATTTCTACTGGTAATTAACATGGTGAATCTAACCAGGACAATTTTGTTCTTTTGCCAAGTTTTAACAGCAAAACATGTCATAAACATATTGCAGACTGTGTTGAGCATCCATATATCGCTAGAAAAGACCAAGTTTAACTTTGAGCTGCGGGAAAAGGTCTTGGGAGGATACATCCCCATTGTGGCGGTGGTGGTGGCGGCCGCCATAGTGGAAAGACAATGGTGCAGCCTCTGTTTCTTTGGAACATTGCTGTAAATGCAATGTGTCATTCATATATTGTTGCATGCTCGAATGCTAACTAGCTGAGGGCTCAGACTTACTTGAATAGCCTTTCTTCTTCATGCCATGTCTTGAGCATAGTATGCCTCCTGCGACCTTTGATGTTCATCCGGCGCTTAGCTCCTCAAGACCTAGCAACCTCTACCTCCTGCTCGAGGGGCGGCTACTACTAACCCCGAGCTCTGCGAAGACCCTCCGAGCTCGCACCTCCTCGAGTCAATCACTCCGTGTAAGCATGGAGTACCTTCAAAATCTGAGGAACACAAAGGCTTTAGAACTTCAATTTATTGCTCGCATTAACAAAGTTTGAGAAACTATGACATTTTACCGTCCATGGCCCTTTCGCCTCCGGTAGCATGCACGCCCACGCCGTCAATATGTTCCTTCCGCCAATCGTAGCCTTCACCATGACGCCTGACCATTTCCTGCCCATATCTCTCCTGCAGGCAGAAGCGAACCATACAACTTAGAGCTCGAAAGTTGATGAGAACTCAATGAAAATTGTGGATAACTCACCCGGTCGATCCGAGGCCACACGAGTGCACAACTGCTCGGGGTGTGATGGGTCTCGTCCCTTATGACCTCGCACATAAACTTCGATGTCACTCGGTGAACACCACTTTGAGCCTCCCAGCTAGGGGTTAGTGGCATACATATACTTGTGAATATGTTCTTGTAAATATTTAGTACGACTGTCTTACCATGCGTTTAGCCATACTGGATGTGTCCATCACCGCCATACGCATGGCCTCATTTCGCCTCTGCGATCTCTGTGCTTCCTTGACTTCGCGATCCATTCAGGAGAAGCCCATCGCTGACAAAGAGCCCAGTAAGCATCTGGACGGTCTTCCATTCACGGAAGTGTGACCTGCACACATGTGTTAATACATCAAAACAATATTAACATCACAACCTAATGACCATGAACCCTAATATGCTTTACTCGCTTATCTTGTTCTTCGGTCAAGTAAGTTTCGGTTGACCGAAACTTGCTATTCGACGCCTCGATGCCCTTTAAGTACATATTTGTTGCTTGAATCCGGGCATTGGAGAATGCATCCCTGACTACCTTCGTTGCATTGGCATGGAACACATTAGTCGCGTGGCCCAATTCGGCAGGATCAGCCAAACGGTAACGTTTCTGCAATGTCAAATTTAAGAATTGTTATTACAAAATTAAAGAACTCAACAATTTCATGACTCAAAATAATAGCTGAACAAAATAATGATAAAGTCAGTAAGTACAACAAAACAATTAATGATTCAGATGTCCTACTGTGTCTTTTGTAGTCCTACTTCAAACAGTAAAAGGGCAAAAATTTTGTTTCACATGGATCATGAAGGAGGGTTGACTCTGAAAGTTCTTTCTAGCAAGCCTTTTATGGTTCAATGCGTGCCTTTTGTATGGCTCCGGTTGCACTGCTGGAGTTTTTTTTATGCTTCTTTATGGTATTTTTTGGGTTGGCACAGCATTCTACATAGTTCTGGCCCATAATTGCAAGCCATGTTATTTATTTACTGGTCAAAGGCTTGCACATTGTTGCAGTCATACAAAACCATTTCAATACTTAGCTGAAGCAATTCTCTTCATTACCCAATTCTTAGCTAAATATCACCTTTTGAAGCATCTTAAGCACTTGTCCCTGGGAGTTTAGAGAATTATCAAATGAAAAGACCAATGCATGCCATTTTGCCAAAACAAGTATTCTGTCATCATAGTAGAGCTCTGCCTAACAAAGAATTAAATTAGATGAGCCTCCATACAAATGCATATGTGATCTCCATAAATGGTTACTTGAAGCAATTTAAAGTACCACCACAGGTGTTTACAGTTGTTAACTTGTTATGCTGTTAAGAAACTATTGCGTGTCTTACCATTTCCTTTTACTTCAGATTTGGAGAAATTGCAGCCTCCGACAATGGAAGGTCTGGATAAAAAACTAGTATGTCTGCATTAATCTTTTAGTTCGTTTGTGCCAGCAAATGCTGCAACAATAGCACACAACCTTATTTATTTCTCTCCATCTTTTTCTCTTTTTCAATCCTGCAAGAAAAAGAATTCTGCTAAAAAGGGCGACTCTGCTGTTGTTGGTATAGGTTGTTTACCTTGCTACCTAAGGAAGAGCTAACCAATTTTTCCATTAGTTTGTAGTCTTTTTCTGACTGTTATTCTTGCTGATTATGCAGCATGTCATCCAGCAGAATCACCTATATCAGCTAGCTGGTTTAACTCTAGGTCGGGAAAGAAGGTACATCAACAAATGGTCTAAAGAAATCATACATTGAGAAGTTGAGGCCTTTAGAGAAAACATATCTATTCCATGACTTTGTTTCTCCCTTGCTAGTATGTATCAGTGTAGTGCATCACCCCTTCTCCCTTGTTCTTATTTTCTGCTGTGTTAAATTTGTTTTTATATTTCGCTGTGCTCTTTAGACTGTATAACCAAAGCTAGCATTTCTCCCTAGAAAAAAGACTGATAGAAATGATACCAGATAATAAATACCAAAACTCACATTTGCTATGTGCGGATGTCTATCAGCACAATTATGTATTTTCTATCATGCTATTAAAATAAGAAATTGCAAATGACGCCTGTATTGTTTATAGAGAATCTTACCTAGAAGTCATTCCACACCGCTCCCGAGCATTTACATGGTTCACATCAGGAGATAGCTTGTAATGCTTCCAACTTGTGGCAGAATGCGCTCACCACATTAATCACCATTCCCGGGTAGTGCAAACAGCAGAGGTTACCCAATCTGGCGTTAACCTTGCCTATGGTGTCCTCTGCCATCAAAACCCTGTCATCCCATGAGCTGCAAGAAACACAAACTCTATAGATCTAGTTCTAAAGTAAACAACATAAAACAAACATAAATAAATGTTCTCACCTATCGCTAACCGGTTCTGATCACAATCTTGTCCTCCTCCATGAAAGACGGAGGAGGGGCGATCGCATGGCTCCTCCTAGTCCGCCTCCGACTCGCTAGAACCTTGGTAGAATCCTCCTGGTCCTCCTCATCCTCCTCACAAGATCTTCATCCACTGCGCTCTCGTCTCCCGGCCACAGATCTTCATCCACCGTGCTCCTCGTCCTCCTCCGACGTTGTGTCATCCTGCAAAATTATATAAGAGGTAAGTACATATGAAATGCTAGGTACATATAAGAGATTAGTAGATATGAAATGCTATGTACCTCGGCTCTTTGAAGTGCGACGATCGTCCTGCAATTCCGCCCAGCGTGTCTCAACAAGTCTGGCGTCTTTGGCTTCTGAATCTTGCTACTGAAAGAGACTCTCGCTTGCCAGCCACTGTAGCATCTTGCTCGCAACACCGAGAAGCCCTTCGCCGTTTGCTTGACCTTGCGCGACATCCTGTTCAAGAAACAAGTACAAGGTAGTAATACATGAACATAATAATAAATAGACAAAATAATAGCCGAGCAAAATAAGAACTATAAATTAATGTTTACTTGTCAAAATTCATCAGCATCACGATCAAGTAGTCTCCTTTCACATAAAGACCGCCACGTAAATTTTTTCTTCTTCACCGTCGTTGCTGCTTTCTTGGGAACAATTACATCGTCACGGTCTCCAACTAAGGAATCGAGTCCTGAACCAGGCTCAATAACAAAAGAGCTTGGCAATTATTCATCTTGGTAAATCTCATCAACCTCCTCGGCCTCCAGCTGACTATCACGATAACCAGCATCACCAAGAGTATATAACCGTTCACGGGGATTCGCTTTGTATACTACCCACCAAGCAACCAGCTTTGTGCATGGATATGGCATATAATAGACCTGCTCAACTTGGTGTGCAAGGATAAAATTGTCGTAGCCCTTAAGCCTATCGTTGTGTTTCACTTCCACCATGCCATACTGGTTTTGTCGCCTATCGTTGTGTTTCACTTCCACCATGCCATACTGGTTTTGTCGAGTCCTTTATTGTTATCGAACCATTCACAATCAAAGAAGACTACTTTAAGTTTCTTGTCCTGCAAAACTAAACTTGAGGATGTTTTGAATGATTCCATAATAATTAGTTTCCGCCTTGTGCATCGATTGCCTAGTCACAACTCCAAGATTAGTTGTGGATGCAAGAGGAAGACTGCTTCAGCGATTGGTGACGGAAGCGGAACCCATTGACATCGTGAACGCCATAGCTTTTAATAGCCACCCTTCCAGTAAGATAGTCGACGAAGTCCCGATAGACGCTTTGCGTCTTTCACGCCTTGCATTATAAGGACATGACATTATAAGGATATATACTATTGAAGCGTAATATAATAGAATAACATATCACGAGAAGATTGTACATGATCTCGAACCAAGTGATAAAATTTGGCCCTCCATTTATTCCATCCCGTCGCATCGTATTTAGTTGCTTGCTCGTAGGTTCTTTGCCTAGAAATCCGGCTTTGCTTATCGAACTCATTGTGCGAGAACGTAAATGAATTAGATCTATAGCAAAGATGAACAAAGAGATAATTACATGCATAACACTTACGTGAAATATTGCTCCATCTCATCCATATTGGTGTACATGTAGAGCAAAGCACCTTCCGCTCTTCCCGAGTATAATAGTAGGCCATGCAACCACCAAGCGGTTGTGCCCTCCATTGAAAGCAGTTTGAGGTCTTTGCAAGGTGGTTTTTCATCGACATTGTATCGCATCATAGGAGCATTGACATTGTGTTCCTCTGCAAAATATACACTCGAGAAGTATGCTATCTCCTTAATTGAAAATACTTCCGCGATGCACCCTTCAACTCTTGCCTTGTTGCCAACCATAGCTCTAAGCTTCTTGAGGGCCCTTTCAATGTGATACATCCACCTATATTGCACAGGGCCACCTACCTTAGCTTCATATGGAAAATGAACAAGGAGATGTTGCATTGGATTGAAGAACCCTGGAGGGAATATTTTTTCCATCTTACATACAAGCACCGGTATCTCTTTCTCCAACATCTACATCATCTCCTTCGTGATTTCTTTAGCACAAAGTTGTCTATAGAAATAACTTAGCTCAGCTAGCACCTTTCACACATCATCATTAAGGTACCCTTGAAACATTACTGAGTGAGTCTTTCCATGATTATGTGGTAATCATGGCTCTTCAACCCATTTAGCTTCTCTGTCTTCACATTCCACACCCTTCTCAAGCCCGCAGCCAGTAACCATCGGGAATTTCAGTTTTTTCATCTACCTCAAAGACTTCTTTCTTGTCTTTAGGTTTAAGACAAAATGGAGCGTGGTTTACTACCACTTTCGGTGAGCTCAAGGGTTGGATGGTTACAAATCTGCTAAGTCTCTTCGGCCTTTAGGTTGTCTTTTGTTTTGTCCGTCATATCCATGCACGTGCTTATGATGCTTTCAAAAACATTATGTTTCTGGTGCATGATGTCAATGTTGTGCATCAGAATCAACGCCTTGGCATAGGGGAGCTCCCATATTCCAGATATGTGAGTCCGATTGTGCTCCACTCCAAAACCTTCGAACCCGTTTGCATCCGCTTTTGGGACGGTTTACTCAACTTATCGGCAATTTCTAGCCCGCTTAGACGCTTGGTACCGTCCTTTGTGACAATGGTGTTCTTCCTAAAAGTGTTCTTTTCTGTCTAAAGATGTGTCTCTCGGGCAAGAAACATCTATGGCAATCGGTAGTGATCTTTCCACCAAAAGCTAGGCGGAAGCAATCCATGTCCGAACCACAGATCGGACAGTCAAATTTCCATGGCGGCTCCATCCAAAGAAAAATACCATAGGCCATGAAATCATGAACGGACCACAAGTACGCCTTTCTCAAGGTTGAATTTCTTCTTGTAAGAGTCGTGACGCTTCAACTCCCGTCCACACTGTTTCAAATCTTCGATTAAGGGTTTCAGCATCACGTTGAGGCGTGTCCCAGGATGTTGCGGGCCAGGTATGATAAGGCATAAGAACATAAACTCATATTTTATGCAAAGAACAGGTGGAAGGTTATACGGAACAGCAAAGACGGGCCAACATGAGTAGGAGGCAGCGGATTGGCCGAAGGTGTGAAGCCATCCGTCACCAACCCAATGCGAACATTTCTCGCATCATGGCGCAAGTCTGCGTCAAAAGCCATCAGAGCCCTCCATGCCTCACCATCGACGGGTGCACCATCACTCCGTCGTTCTCACGCACACCTTCCTTGTGCCACCTCATGTGCCTAGCGGTTCTCTTTGAGAGAAAGCAATTGCTTGACCCATGGTATGTCGGCATGTAACGAAGTTGCTTATGTACAACATCAGTCATCACCTTTGCACCATCTTCATTTACTACCTCGACGTACCTCAGTTTGCCACACTTTAAGCACTTCTTCTCATTCTTATACCCTTTCCAAAAAAGCATGCAATTGTCTTTACACACATCAATCTTCTCATATTTCATACCGAGAGTAGAAACCAATCTCTTGGCATGGTACATGTCTTTGGGCATGTTATGAGGCTTCGGAAGCACATCACTGATCAAGTTGGAGAGCTCGTTGTAACAATTATTCGAAAAGACAAACTTTGACTTAATGGCCATGAGCCGTGACACAAAAGCTAGGAGGGTCATACATTAGTTCGCAACGGCTCTTCCGAAGCTTTGAGGGCCTCGAAGAACCTTTCAACCTCTGGTGTAGGCGGATCCTCGGAATGTAGTTCGAACTCCGGCCGTATAGCTTCAAGCATCTCGTCCATCCTATCATCGCCTCATCCTATCATCATCTACCTCTTCTACTTCACTTGAGAGAATGACTCGCCGTGGTGCACCCACACTCATAGCTTGGCAAGAAACCGTACCGACAAAGGTCTAGCGTCACCTTTGTCTTGTCATGTTTAGACAAATTTTGGCACTTACCGCATGGGCACCTCACCTTATCGATACTAGACAAAGAGAACGCACGGTTCACAAAAGCCGTAGTCTTGGCCACCCACTCATCCGAGTGAGCCCCACTCTTATCCCAACCATCATACATCCATCACCGATCGTCACCCATACTTGAGGCTATAGATTAAAGCAAGTGTAAAGAACATGTGTCATGGGATTTAAAGCGTGGAACACTTGGCTAAAGCAACTGTCAATATCTTTTAAATATTTAAATTAGATATGTAAAAATGGTATGGCTAAAGCAACTGCCTTATAAAAATAAACGGAGGGAGTATATACAAAAAAGAATATTGTCACATAAGTGCTTTAAATCTACCGCAATACTGAACAAACCCTAAATCATGGAAATAGCAGGAACGCAACAATAAGCACCCATGCATACTTGGATGGTCAAATGGACATATTAACTTGTGCACCAAGAACACAATGTTGTATCTTTAATTATTGACAAACTAAAGCTCTCACATCCTCCTCTATGTCTCTTTTAGACAAGATCATAATATCTCATAGCAAAAAAGAAAAGAAAAAAGAAGTGACAATGATCTTCAATGTCTAACTAGCAGTACTCCAGCACAAGCTAGTTTGTTTACCACCCATCTGTAGCGAGTAAAGATCGAACAAGCAAAAGAAATTTATGGAATATATATGTTCAGTGGTTATAACAATCTAAATTCAACAAAGACAACAGTTAGATCAAGGTTCTTAGTTTAATTACTGCAAATTGAAAAAAAAATTCCGGGATAGGCCATCCCTTGTCTCAGTGGCTCAATGAGACAAGGGATGGCATATCCAGGATTTTAACAATTGCAGTGGCATGCTAAAAAATTTCCCCATCTGGGTGTTGTAAAAGCAGTGTATGAGTTCTTATATGCTCCAGCTTAGGAAAAGTGCACAAATTTTCGAGTCAGTAGTTACTAACTATTGACAGTAGATCAGCTCAACTCACTTCCTTAAGAATTTGTGTAGTTTTCTTAATTGAGGAACATAGAAGCATTTTTTCAAAACTGTTAACTCTATATACTTCTAGATTACCATCTACAGGATAGATTTATGTCAGGAAGTAGGAAATAGTTAATCTGTAGGTTGTTTTGGTGGTTGTGACATTGCGTTGGAATAATCCACATGAAGCTGATAGGGTGTTATTTATTGCCTATTTCTGTTGTTTATCTATTGGAATATTTGTACTGTAGTATCTATTGCAGTTTGCAACCGAGTACCAACAGTTCATATGCTTTTCAAAGGTGATACCTATCGTCCCATAAAAGTTGCATCTGATTTAGCTTCCATATTCTGCCGAGCTGTTGTTATTGATTTGAAACTCAAAGAAGTCAAGTGTTCTGAACTTGGTGATCATAGGCCTCCATGTTGTGCAGCCCAGCCTTCACACAAACAGAACATATAAAGTTGGATGATACTGTGTTTGATGACCGAAAAATACCTAGACATTCGGCTATTATTTGTTGACTTTTCAGGCTGTTGTCTGAAAAAGTCTGGCTATATGTTTAATGGCATTAGCTTTCAGTGTAGTGAATTGAGTGGCAATCTTCAGGCCTATCATTCTTACACATGCAAAACAGACAGAAGCGGTTATTGGCTCTGTGACAGTATCACCATTCGCCAAGTCCCCAGTGCTTTGACAAGAGTATGAAAATAGAATTTGTCTGCTCTATAGTCCAAATTAACATTCCACGCAGAAAGGAACCAAAGTTGCTCTGTAGGAAGGATGCATGAAAAATTCTTCTCATGAACGATATTGGAGATTTGAGAAGAACAATGGTGGCACTTCAATGTTCTTAAAGGGATTACATCCGTACTATATGAACTTGACAAAAACACATGCACACCCTAATTTTGTAAGATCACGAAAAACAAATACCTTGCGATTTTGTATGCCGTGGGGATCGGGAAGATCTACAGCGGCTCGCTCGTCTGGCAGCAACCGGCGAGCGACGGCGACGTCTGGCGGCCGGGCGTGGAAGAACTTTCGGTGGTGGGCAGGCGGACGGCGTCTGGGCGGGCGACGGTGGCGGCGTGGAAGATTCGCTTTCGGCTGGCCGGGACGGGCGGGTGGCGTCCGGCGGCAGAGACGAGAAGATCTCCTCGGCCGCGTGACGGCGGGGCAAAGCTCGGGCGCGGACAGATGGCGCTGGCGGTAGCAGGAACGAAGCGACGGCGTGCGGGCAGCAAGCTGCTGCGATGGCGGCGGCAGCGGCGGCGTAGCGGCGATGAGCACGGAGACGAACGCGTGAAATGGCCGGCCGAAATAACCGAGTCCAATAAGTCGTCTATTTTCGTGGGCTTCTTTTAGCCGATTTAAAACTAATTAATTTTCGTTGGCCACAACCTAACCGATGAAAATAAGAGCCGCCACGTAACCCTAACCGGGGTTTATTTTCGTGGGTTTCTCTTAGTAAACGAAAAATAATTAATTTTCGCTTACCACAACCCAACCGATTTAAAATAATAAGGTTCATCAAACCCTAACCCGGGTTTACTTTCGTCGATTCCTCCTTGCCGACTTAAAATTAATTAAATTTCGTGGCTATATATGTTTACCTAAAATTAAACCATACCTTTCGTCGGCTGATTTTGGTCGTCGAAAATAAATTAAATTTCGTCGGCTTTCTTAAGAGCCGACGAAAGTTAAAATGGCCGACAAAAATTTTCAGAATTCCTGTAGTGTTAGAGATAATAACTAGGATGATACAGACAATATTAATTTTATTGATATATATTTCATGAGAAAGTAAGTACCGGGCATTAGGTGGTACTTGCCCTAGCTAGCATGAATGAAATAATAGTTGGGTCCCTGCACCAACTTCCACGGCCATCGGGTTAGCTGTTGTCATAGTTTGAACTGCGACGTCGTATGCTTTACTTGCATATATTGCATGCGTCGCTCTCTAGCTTCTCGTTTGTTTGTTTGTTTGTTTCCAAGACCTGATAGCTGCTGCCTGCTGCTGTGCTGCTACGCTACTTCCAGAGTAAATCAATGACAGCAGCAGTACGTGCTTGTATTCTGCTCATACGTTGCATCGGTGACGGTTAGGCTGTTGTCGCTTTGGATGAAAGTGCTGGGGAGGGACAATAGAGACAAGAGCTTTAGGGTAGAGTTATATATATAGTAGTATCATTTTAAAATTTCTAAATGACTTTTCATCATCTTTTCTATATACACCCCTAGCTCCCATTTGGCTATTTTCAAGATCATTTAATATTATAAGCTAGAGTAACACATAATATCCAATAGCAAGTAAGTGTCCTAATAAAATAGGATAGTTTGCTCTTTTATACGGTTATCTTGTTGGAGTGCAAAATCCTAATTAAAATATACATAATCTATTTAGGATCGGAGAGAGCAAGCAGTGACGTGTGTCTGTCGTGTTATTTTGTTCCAACGTCACGGAACAACAACCTTGCTGGTCACCCACAAAATTAATTAGTGATGCGATGCCTGCAATCATTAGTTCATTCATGGCCCAGGAGCTTGTTAAACGTTTAGCCGGAGTTTCTTTTAATGATATATATTCGGACTGTACAGTTTGTCATAATTTCACCGTATTAATTTTGATCATATAATTAAACTCATTTAATTCTGGCACTGATGAGACATGGCAAGGACATGAACGATTGGCGAGCGGAGCTAATTAACAGAGCCAAACTAGCTAGCATACGTACATCCAATTTTTCGTAGACTCTGTAGGTGTTGGAGTTGACCCAAGCTGTCAAAAACTTGAGTTTTCGGCGACATTCCATCCACAGCCCCTAAGGATCCGGAGCTAGCTACCCTAGCTAGATTCGTCACGATAGATTGCACAAGAATTTACGGGAGTTCTCGTTTAGTTTTTTTTCCTGCCAGTTCGTACTGAAAACATGCAGAAGCGTTCTCACCTCTCTCGAGGCCGCGTAGCTTTGTTATATATCCAGCAAAATCACCGGCGTTAGTTACATGGAAGGTTATGATTGTGAGGGCTATTGAATTCTATCTATAGAACCTTTCTATTGATCTCTAATACATTGCTTTCTATTCTGGAAGAGGTTAACTATTTTATCTCTAACATCCCCCCTCAATCATAACTTACACAGGTTGAGATTATATCTAAACATATCTAACTTTCTAGCACATAAAGCTTTTGTGAAACCATCAGCCACTTGATCATTGGTTGAGATGAAATGAAATCCAGTAGCTTCTGTGCCACTCTTTCACGAACAAAGTGATAATCAACTTCAATGTGCTTCGTTCGAGCATGGAATACTGGATTTGCAGACAAGTAGGTTGCTCCTAAATTATCACACTATAGCTGTGCTGTTGGCGGGCTTGGAACCTTTAGCTCTTGTAACAAGGTTTGTATCCAGATCACTTCTGCCATTGCATTTGCTAGTGACTTGTATTCTGCCTCGGTATTAGATCTTGACACCGTTGTTTGTTTACGTGCACTCCAGGAGACCAAATTACATCCTAAGAAAATTGCAAACCCACTGGTGGAGCGTCGATCATCGACACTTCCAGCCTAATCGGCATCAGAGAATGCACTAACAAGAGTAGAAGAGTTTCTCTTAACTTTTAACCCAGTGCCAAGAGTATATTTAAGATATCTGAGAATTCTTTTCACAACTGTCCAATGAACAGTGGTTGGCGAGTGAAGAAACTGACACACTTTGTTCACAGGAAAAGATATATCAGGTCTAGTGAGGGTTAAATACTGAAGTGCTCCTACCACACTTCTATATCTAGTAGAATCCTCAGGTCCAAGGGCCTCACCCTCCTGCAGGGAAAGTTTCTCTGATGTACATAATGGTGTGACTGCTGGTTTGCAATGCATCATATTCATCCTTTTTAGCAAATCCGAAACATATTTGTCTTGTGATAGTAATATCCCATCTTTCATTTTGGATACCTCAATTCCCAAGAAATAATGTAAGTCACCAAGATCCTTTAATGCAAAATCAGTCGCAAGATTTTTGAGTATGGCATTAATTGCTTCTTGTGATGAGCTAGTCACAATAATATCATCAACATATACTAGTAAAAATATTGTGACTAAACCTTTGTTGTAAAAGAACAATGAGGTATCTGCTTTTGAAGCACTAAAACCAAGTTGCTGCAATTTCTGACATAATCTAGCAAACCAGGCTCTAGGAGCCTGTTTGAGACCGTAGAGAGCTTTATCCAACTTACATATGTGATGTGGTCTTTGCTGATCCTCAAATCCTGGTGGTTGCCTCATGTAGACCTCCTCCTCAAGAACACCATGAAGAAACGCGTTCTGTACATCTAACTACCGTAGGCACCATCCTCTACTTACTGCAACAGACAAAACAATTCGTATGGTTGCAGCTTTAACTACAAGACTAAAAGTGTCCTCATAGTCTATTCCATACCTTTATTTGAAGCCCTTGGCAACTAAACGTGCCTTATACCTGTTAAGAGATCCATCAGCTTTCCTCTTACCTTGAAAACCCATTTGCAGTCAATTATGTTTCTTCCTTGTTTGGCTGGTACAAGATGCCAAGTTTTATTCTTGACTAATGCATCAAACTCACAATCCATGGCCTACTTCCACTTCTTATCTGCTAGAGCTTCATCAACAGTTTGTGGTTCACCTATGGTTGTGAAGTAGCTATATCTGATTTGCCCATCTGTGTAGACTTTTGGTTTACTGATTCCACTTTGTGATCTCATGTGAGGCCGGCTCACCACAGCAGATGGCGCAGCCTCAACAGAAGATTCTGGAGTATCGCATGTCATCATATTGATTGGTTCGCCATTTTCTTCGGTTCGCCAATCTGCAGTGGGACCGCTTCCACTCGGTGGATTGAGACCAGAGACATCCAGCACCAATCTCGGCGTCTGCGTCGAAGCTTCATGTGAATCAACCTCATGTCCTGTGCCTTCATGCGAATCAACTCCATCTATGATTTCATGTGTTCCTTGTTCATAACCTGCTCCAGAATTCTCCAAATCTGCCACAACTTCGGTAGAGACATTAGTATCATTAGTATGCGTTAGTTAACTGGTCACATGACTCTGTGCCCCCTTGATCAGGACTGGGAAGAAGATGTGGATAAAGGAGAATTTTAGAGCGAAGAAGAGCGCCGGCATTGGAGTGAAGTTTGGTGAAAGGAAAAATATTTTCATCAAAGACGACATCACGGGATATGTATACACGACCCGTGGACACATGAAGGCATTTGAATCCTTTATGTAAGAGACTATAGCCAAGAAAAACACATTGTTGGGATCGAAATTCAAGTTTACGGGAATTGTATGGTCGAAGATTTGGCCAACACGCACACCCAAATACACGGAGGAACGAATAGTCTGGTTTTTGGCCAAGTAACCATTCCAAAGGTGTGGAATACTGAAGAAGCTTGCTAGGTGTACGATTAATAAGATAGGTGGCAGTGACAAATGCCTCATCCCAAAATTTTAAGGGGATGGACGCATGAGCTAGAAGAGATAGACCAACTTCAACAATGTGGCGGTGTTTTCGTTCGGCAGATCCATTTTGTTGGTGAGCATGAGGACAAGAGACACGATGAGTGATGCCTAACTTTGAGAAGTAGGAGTTTAATTTCTCATATTCTCCTCCCCAATCAGATTGCATGGCAATAATTTTTTGGTTTAGAAGTCTTTCTACAAGAGCTTGAAATTCTTAAAACTTTTGCATAACTTCAGACTTGTGCTTAATCAAATATATCCAAGTAAATTTACTAAAATCATCAATAAAACTGACATAGTATTTCTTTCTGCCTACTGAATCAGGAGCAGGACCCCAAACATCAGAAAACGCAAGTTCTAAAGGAGCAGCAGAAATACTTGAAGGCTTAGGATAGGGAAGCTGATGGCTCTTGGCCTGTTGACAAGCATCACACAGAGACTCTTTATTGGACTCTTCTAAAAACACGAGTTTTTTTCTAGAGACAACTTGCCGAACAATGGCACTGGCCGGATGTCCTAGCCTCTCATGCCACCTAGACAAGGTAGGTTTGATGACACTGAAGACTTGTTTCTGTGATTGAGGCGATGATGATGAGGGTAAAGGATATAGACCACCTTTACGCTTGCCTTGAAGCAGAACTTTCCTCGTGACCTGATCCTTGATCAAGAAGAATTTTGGATGAATTTCAAAGAAGGCATGATTGTCAGCGGCAAGACGAGAAACAGATATCAAATTTTTCTTGGCATCAGGAGTATATAAGACATTATTTAGATGAAGGGGACGATCAGGAGTACGAATTTTTATGTGACCAGTATAACAAATACGCATACCGATCCCAAGAATGTATGGATCTGATCTCCACCATTGTACTTCTCCCGAACGCTTAACTTATCTAGTTCTCCTGTGATGTGGTCCGTTGCACCGGTATCAACATGCCAATTTGTGTCAATCCCGTAGGACTATGTAGCAGCAGAGGAAGTCTTCTCCTGTGGGACGAAGTCTGGATTGTAGCGGTGCCAGCATATACTGACCGTGTGCCCTGTCTTGCCACAAAGCTGGTAGATCGGACGTTCACCTCCATAGCCTCCAGATTGGCCACGTCTAGCACCACGGCCACACCAGGATTGAAAGAAGAGAAACTCCCACGTCCACGGCCACGGCCACGTTGATTCCTACCTCGTCCAAACGAGGCCGCATTCACCGAAGCTTGATATGTACCTTGCCGAAGATCAGCTCTGCCTTCAAATCCTAGTAGCTGCGAGTAAAGATCGGCCACTGTGACCGGCTCAACCCTGGCTGCTAGTGCTGACACCACCGGCTCAAAATCAGCATCAAGACCGTGAGAATATAAGACACCATGTCCTCATCTTCAAGGGGCTTGCCGCGACCGCAACTTCATCGCCTAAGGCCTTCATCTTGGTAATGTATTCATTGATAGTCATATTACCTTTCTTTGTAGTGGAGAGAGCGTCGAAGTGTTGATTGCCCGTCTTGAAGTCTTCGAGGAAAACATCTCTTCAAGAGCCTTCCAGAGTTGCGCCGTTGCTGTGACCGACACCACCTGTGTCAGGACGTCGCGAGAGAGGGACAACATCAAGTATCCAAGGACCTGTTGATCCGCCGCAACCCATTGTGCATACGCCGGATTCTGCACCTTGATGATCTTGTCGCCATCTTTAGCATCAATCTCCTTTGTAGGAGCGACTATGGTGCCGTTGAGGTAGCCAAACATCAGGGCTCCCCTCACGGCAGGAAGGACCTGAGCCTTCCATAGCAAGTAATTATTCTTGCCAACCTTCTCTGTCACCGGAACACCAAACGGTGAGGAACTGGCCGGAGTTGAAGAAGATGATATGCTCATGGCGGCTAGCAGATGTATCTATGAGGAGTTCGCTCTGATACCATGAAAACATGCAGAAGCATTCTCACCTCTCTCGAGGCCGCATAGCTTTGTTATATATCCAGCAAAATCACTGGCGTTAGTTACATGGAAAGTTATGATTGTGAGGGATATTGAATTATATCTATAGAACCTTTCTATCTCTAATAAATTGCTTTCTATTCTAGAAGAGGTTAACTATTTTATCTCTAACACGTACATACAAGTTTACTATTCTCTCCTCTCTTTCAGTTCAAACTCCAGAACCCGAACTTTTTTCCTTGGTCAAAAACCGACGAAACAAGAGGGTTTTTCGCTAAAAATAGATCGATGAAACTAACTCAACAAAAAATATGGTTTATTTTCGTCGGTTGCCGACGAAAATTAAATGTTTTCGTCGGCTTGGCCTGGCCGACGAAAACAATAGGCCGACGGCTGGCCCAGCCTTTCCACGTCGGACTATTTTCGTTGGCTAGAGACCGATGAAAATAAGCTGACGTGGCAGACAATTATTGTTGTTAGCCAACTGGCTGACAAAAATAGCACCAATTATTTTTGTCGGCCACCATAGCCGACAAAAAATACTGGGAGTTACCAATCTAGAAGCGGTTCCCAAGATTTTAAGCCGCCACCATGGCCAACGAAAATACTGGGAGTGCCAGTGTTTTGCAACTGGTACCTCCCATGGTCGACAAAAATACTGGGAGATACCAACTGCAAAACTGGTTCCCCAATACTTGTTTTGCAGCATCAATATACGATTTTTACTCAAATTCACATACACCAACATATATTATCCAGAACAATTGTAAATGCATTACATAATTTGAAAATCATATTAATATTCAATTCCAACATCCAAATCATATCACAAGTCGAACCATCACAAGTCCAAGTCAAACACAATGAACCATGACATCCCTAAGTCTCATCCAACTACACTACTCGATACATCACAAGTCTATCTACAATTCTAACTCTCCGGGGTGTTTGAATAGTGGCCGCTACCTCCGGAGGTGAAGAAGCCATCGACTTCTGCATTCAGAGCGTGCGATGTCGAACCCCGTCTTGCCGCCACGGTGGAGGTAGAAAGCAGGTAGAAACAAAGGAGGAGGCCGAGAATCTGAGAGAAGGAGTTATGAAATTTCACGTCGGTCTAGAATTGCAAATAATTTTCAAAACCGAATTAACCTAAAGCATATGTACCTGCGGTGCTTGCTCTGGAGGCGGATACCCGTAGAATGGCAAAGGAAGCTGAAGCATAGGCAAGCCATGCTGAGGGCCCACAGTTGCGTAGAGTTGCTGCATATAGTTAAAGTTTTAGATCCGCAATATCAAAACTTAATCATTCTGTTGAGATTTCGAGCTTTTACCTGAAGAGCTCCTAGGAAGTACGCTTGCGTTTGCCTCAAGTGCACCATCTCCGCTTCGTACTTCGCTATCAATTCACGCTGTTGGTGGGACTCCTCACGCTGTTGGCGAGCTTGCTCCTTGTACCCCGTGAACCTTGCATTATCCCTGGAGGAGCAAACGCTGCTCTGTGAGGACCCCAACGCTCTTCCTTAGGACAGAGTGACATCGGAGTCCACAACCCCGTTGAAAATGTAGAACCTGTAGCACACATATACGAAACCGAAGGCATTCATAAAAAGTGCAACTATTGATCTTATCAGGATTTCCGACAAAACTCAAATAAGGAGGATGATCTTACCTTCCATGTCTCTTGCCCCCACCACTCTGGTATAGCGCCGAGACATCCAGCTCCTCGTTCTTCCAGTCGTATTCCGGGCCTTGGTAGGGTTGGGGGAGGGACGAGGGTGCTCGATCTGATTTGGGGAGGAGAAGAAGGAGAAACCTCACGATTTGGGCAAGATGTTTCCATCAGAATGGTTAGAAACTTTCCCTTCCATTTTCAACCCTACCAAGGCCCATGCTTTAGCTAGATGCATGCATCACCACCACCTAGGGTTCAAGTTCTCGTCGTGATTTTGAAAATCTTCGTCAGAATTTCGGATTTCAACCGAGGACAAGATTCCAAATCTCGGTGGAATAATTTTGATTTTTGAAAATTAGGGCTGCTAGAATAATTTTGGTCAGTTTCGTCGATATTTCGGTCTGTTCTCATGTTTTTGATCCGATTTCTTACCAATTTTTTCTGGTGAATTGTAATGCTTTTTACGAGGAATACATTTGAAAATTTTGAAAAAATAATATACAAATTTTGTAACCCTAAACTGTAACTTGGATTTTAGGCTTAAATGATGTATTTCAGTTTTAAATTGTATTTTGGCCTAAACCCTAACTTAAGAATTTTATGTGCAAATACTTAGTATTTTGCATTCAAACATATAGGAAAGATAAATGGTTGCATTATTTTTTTCATATTTTTTCTAGCCTAAGAGACCATTTCACAAGAGGTTAAAAATCACCAAAATTTCTGTCAATTTTGCCAAAATTTTGGTGATTTTGACTGAAATTTTGGTTTAGGGTTCTTAAAAAATTCTTGATTTCAAATTTGGTTTGTTAATCTCAACCGGATTTCGGTCAAAATTCCAAAGTCTCACTGAAATTTCAGATTTTGATCACCCTGAGATATGATTCAAAAATAAAATTTGAAACCGTACCACCACCTAAATCCCAAATATGCCCTTTAAATTAGATTAAACACAATTATTGCCTGCATTCTATAGTAGCTTCATCATGTCTTCTCTTGTTGCCTTCATTTAATTGCTTCTTTCCTCATTGAGTAAACTTCACGAAACTATGGTTTCTTATATAAACTATGAAAGAAACTACATGTTTATTTCTTATTTTACAAAACTACAGATTTTATGAAAACATGTATCACAAAGCTACAGCTTCTAGAATTGATCCTATTTTTTGTAATAGGTCTGATAATATAAACTCATATGGCAACTTTACACGTGAGTGAACAAGAAATGGTATGCGTGAGGTCCGTCATGTGACTCTACACTATCGACACATTATAAGAAAGTCAATTCTAAAATCTATAATTTTACGATAAATGTTATTTTAAAATCTATAGTTTTGTAAAATAAAAACTAAAAGCTGTAATTTTGTGATAATTTATACAAAAACTGGTAGTTTCGTGAAATCTACTCTTCTAATTCCATGCATGCATGCTATGTTTCCGTGCGTTTATTTGTCCGGCCGGGCGTAGCCATCCTCCTTTTCGCTCCAACCGTTACTGATCTCGATATATGTATATATATATATGTACACACGGACGGACAAGATGACAAGTCACTTTAGTATGATGCTGTCCATCAGAGGAGGGTTAATTATATGATGTAGACACGTGGACCTACTTACTGCATGCGCATGCTGGGTCGTCCAATCCAACGCGAGCTAGGTTTCTGTGTGATCAATTATAATTATATATGCATAAATTAAAGGTTTAAGATGTTTTGCAAAGTTTTTAATTATGTTTTAAGAGAGTGCAGAACAGCGCTGCATCCGATCGATTTCGTAAGTTCACAAAACATGTTCAATTAATATTGTAGGAATAAATGATCCGATCAAAAATATAATTTCTACAAAATAATTAAAACATATTAAATGTTGAATAATTAGACAGTTTCCAGATTAAATTCCGAATATAGATCATGAACAGCAAAACATAAACTAGCATGCATCTCTCTAACACACTAGACAGTACAAACATCATGATCATCTTGATAGACATAATTAAATCGAACGTACTGAACTGAAGGAGAAGATGCAGGCGACGTAGATGGTGCAGTTGCGGTGTTGACGTGGTCGACGTTGGCGATAAGCGCGTCGCGAGAGCCGCTGGCTACGACGACGTCAGCGGCAGGAAGCGGAGAAGACGAGCCGTGGTAGCGATCTTGAGCGATCGCCAAGCGCTTCCCAAAACCTTATTCGCCCTCTCCGGTGCGGGATCGCAAAGACGGCGGGTTCCGGAGACCGCTCTCCCGATTGCGATGCATGCGTCGGCGCTCGGGATGGAGAAGGCTACGAGGCAAGCGCGAAGAACGAGAGGTGGCAAAACCCTAATGTGTGTTGTTCAGTATGTCTACACGGGTAGCGAGCGCGAATATATAGGGATAGCTCGGTAACCGTGACGAACGTGACTCGAAGACGTGCCGCGAACGGACTCGATTCTGATATCCTTATCTCATACTAAGCGCCACGATTCCGAGTAGCAAAGAATAAAGCGCAAAAAAGTGCTTCTCGCAAGGCCTTGGACCGGATTTGGCGGACCATTCACGCGGAGTGCCAGCGCC
>JAYEVE010000744.1:0-60178 GCA_036346375.1 Guadua angustifolia
TCTTAGCAATTATTTGGAGCGATCATCGTTGTTAAATAGCGACAAATTTCATATCCACTCTTCAAAGATTGTCGATATTGACAACATAGCTTATCAGATGCATGAGAATACATATGACCACACATTTCATCGGGTATTTATGGATTCCTAGACTATTTTTTTATGTGATGTCTTTTTACAGCTTGGACAAATATAAAACAAGGAAGATGCGGTGATTATTTGTCTATCTTATAGAATTGACCATCTCGCCATTTTCTACTATTGCCTTAAGGCCCAACATATATTTATATCTCGAGCAATGCAAATTCGATGTATTGTTCTATGGCATATGTAAGATATATAAACACAATACCCTAACTTTCGCTCTCTTTCATCGCTATAGACTATCGAATTCTCGCCGCTTATGATTACTACTACGTAATATAATTTTTTACCACCTACACTATGTCATTTATTTGGTTGTGAACTTATGATCATCCTGGGCCAGGTGTCTTTTCTTGCTTTTGTCATTAATTTTAATACATCGGCCTTCCATTACATGTTGTCTTTTTCTGGCCCAAGACACAGATAAATCTTTTCTTTTGGTTTTGAAAGTTCTTTCTATCCATTTTTCTCTCATCCGGCTTATGTTGATCCGATTATCCCAAAGATAGTTTTATCGAACCGCCTAAGGCAACGTAGTGCACAATTCTACCTAGTACCTCTATTATACATGGAAGGTTTTGAGCTCATCCAAGGCATAAGGTACATTTTTTTGCAAAAAGCCTTCAAGAATTTCAAATTACTTAATAGGTCCTTCCTGCTATTTTAACGGGCTCCTAATTCTAAAATTATAATGTGTTCTTTTCACCGGCTATTTTGCAAAAAAAGACCCCATGATTCCGCAAAATCGTTTCGGATGCTGGTTTTTTTTACCCGGAGGATTCCGAAATCGCGAGCAAGTCCTTTCGCCAGTTATTTTGCAAAAAAGACACTGTAGTTCCGCAAATTCAACACGAGCCCCAATTCTTTCGACACAATAGACTGGAATTACGTATTTTTTGCAAAAAAATTTAGGTCAGATTTTTTCACCGGCATGGCATCGCGTGCCCCTCTATCTAGTATACTAAAGATAGAAAACTTCCTAGCCAAGGACTTATGTCACGTGTCGTCCCTCCACGAATGCCCCTTAAAAAAATATATAATTACATTTAGATCCTTTGAACGGTTTTTTACAAAAAAGACCTTTTGGTTCAGCAAAATCGCGAATCTTTCATGAAAGAACCCTAAATAAATGACGAAAAGGAGCATAATTATGTTTAGATCATTCCAACTATTTTTTATGAAAAGGACATTTCGACTTAGCGCGATCGCGGCCAAATTAAAGAAAAAATGCCATCGAGAAAAACAAAATTGTATTTTTTTGTAGAAAAAATTCAGGTCAAATTTGTTTGCTGGGCGCGACATTGCACGCTTCGTATCCTTCCTCCGTGAATGCCCCTAAAAAATTAACCAGCAGTTTTTTACGAATAGGACATTTTGGTTTAGCAAAATCGTGAATCTTTCGTGAAAGAACCTAAATAAATGCCAAAAAAACGTAATTACATTTAGATTATTCCAACTATTTTTCACGAAAAGAACCTTTTAATTTAGCGAGATCACGGCCAATTTTAAGAAAAAACAACGCCGAGAAAACGATATTGTATTTTTTGCAAAAAAATCGAGTTGAATTTTTCACGTACCGGTATCCTACGCCTCTATCTAGCTATATATTAAAGCGATGATTTCCGCCAAGGAGCTACCCCACGTGTCCTCCATCCGCGAGTGCCCCTAAAAAAAGTAATTAAGTGTATGCCCTTTCAACAGTTTTTTACGAAAAGGATCATAAATAAATTAAAAAAGGGTGTAATTACGTTTAGATCATTTTAGCTATTTTTCACGGAAAAGACCTTTCGTTTTAGCGCAATCACGGATCCTTGTGAGAAGACCCCAGATAAATACAAAAAAAGCTTAGTTATGTTTATATTTTTGCAACCATTTCACGCGTTTTCTCGACAATTTAAAAAAAAACACTGTAAAAAAAAATGTTTCAGCAAAAAAACAACGTGCGGCGTATCACTTCACGAAAACATTCCTAGTCTATCTTAAAGCAGAGGGAATCACCGCCTATGGTAGCCACCACGTTAGTGTTTTTTGGGCAAGAGCCCTCACAAATTCTGAAATTATGTTTAGATCCTAACAAGTACATTAAGATCCTTTTACCGTCTTTTTGAAAAAAAAATTCCTAGTAGTTTCAAAAATTTGCATCAAGATTGAGACCAAAATTTGTAGACGTGATGTGGTGCAGGCTCTACCTTGTATGGTAAAAAGTTGAATGGCAATCCATCTGTCGGCGTGCTCTGTTCCGACGAAGACAGAGGCTATGGAGAGAAGATTTTCGGATACCAGCACGTTAGATAGACTGAGGAAACATTGTACTAACGTATCAGGATGTTAAATAGGTCTTATATTTATGAAAAAATATTAAAAATAAGATATACAAATTTAGACGGAGAGAATCCTACCTATATTATACTCTATAGAATCATCGGAAGGAGAATCATCGGAAGGAGACCCGTATACGGTCGCCAGACGCCAGCATTTATTTAAAAAACCCTCCGCTTTCTTCAATTACGGATAGATCCCTATATATTACTTAATAGGTCCTCCGTGATTTTTTGTAAGGGAAGATTTTTTTCTTTATCGCTTTGGTCCTCGCGCTTATTTTATTTAAAAAACTCCCGCTAAATTCAAATCGCTAACAAGCCTTTTTTCTAATTTTTTCAGATAGCGACAGTCAAAAACATAACCTGCTGATGTTTCGAGAACCGCAAGTAAATTTGTAAGTCTAGAGGGCCGCCAGACTCCCGCCTCCCCTCAATGGTTGGACCAAAAGAAAGGGGATCCAAGATATATATCGTTCGGGCCGAACGCCCTACTCCAGCCAGTGAGGTGGTCGATACTATTACCGATGCCGTAAGTTTGCTCGTTACAAGTGTTGAGGTCGAGCTCGAGCTCCCACACCCCTGCAGGTACAGAGGTCGGCCGAATGGCTACAGGCGCGAGGGACTGAGCTAAGGGTGCGTCCGAGCTCTCGGCGAAGGCTATCGGCGGGTTTTGCCTGCGCGCCGTATTTGTGCGTATATGTTCGATCGTCCCGCCCGGAGGGCCAAGCTTCCCTTATATAGCCCGGGAAGCAGTGTTACACGGAGCATGTGAAAAGAATGAAAGGGCCCCACGCTTAGGAGTCCGCCTCCGCGGTCTCGATCACGGACGGACCTCCGACGGGTTAGTGGAGGTGCAGAGCGATGGTGCGGTCCATTCTCCGGAAACGACGACCGCCTTCAGGCCAGAGTCGTGTCGACGCTGGGTGCCAAACCAAAATCGTCTTGAAGGTGCGCGCCTTTGTTTTATTATGCCGAGCCACGATGACGCCAGGTAGGTGACCGGGCGTAAACCACTTTCGATGATTTGACGCCTGCTTTTTGGTGAAGATGGTCTCAATCCAGTTCGGGTTCCTTGGCCGGTCCGACCACTGGTCGGGCTATTCCGGGTTGCGCCGCCAGAAGTTTAGGAGGCGCCTCACCAGAGCGCAGGCCGGGCCGCTCGAGGCTCGCTTTTGGTCGGAACTAGGCGCCTTGTGTGGACCGGCCGGTCGGCTTTTCTTGAGGCTTAGGCGCGAGGCGCCCACATACGGTGGAGGCGGCCACATACTTTTGGTCGCTTAGGGATACCCATGCCATGGGTATTCGTGAATAGCCCTCGAGCCCCCGGCGATAGGAGAGCCGTTTCTGGGTTTCTACGATGGACCCCGCCAGCATGGTCGCCTGATGCGACCGGATCTCTCCGGCATGGTCATATGATTTTGGTGTCCCGCCGATCGTTTGGTTGGCTTTACCCGGCAAGGCGAGCGATCCGGTGGATGGAGCCTCGAGCGGATCGGAGAGCGGTCGGGTTTACCTCGCATGGAGGCGCCCATTTCGTGATCGTGATCTCGGTTCTCGCAAGGTCGGCGCGGCGCCGAGCCGAACAAAGGGCGCCCGGCCCCTGCGTTATGAGCGAGGCGCCGCCGCTTTCACTTAGCACGCCTGGCCCGCAGTGTGGGACCCGAGGGGGTGAGCTAGCGCGTTGCCGCGTTGGCTCAACGCCGCGGTTCGCGTGGAGCCGATAGCGGTTTGTCCGAGGGGCCCTAGTGGCTTTCAAGGAGAACCATCTCCGAGCGGACGTTATCCCAAGATGGGCGTCCGACTCACGGGTGACCCATGAGAACCTTTTACTCGATCCTGGTCGGACCCTGTGTCGTCTGCCGACCCAGAAGCGCACTGGCCGCACACCGCCGACGGGTTCCGCAGAGAGTGTGAAGTATGGTCTCGACACGATTCAAGGCGATTGGGTCGCCCGCCGACCCAATTAGAGGCCCGGCCGAGGGCTCACCTTATCCTCGCCCCTCGCCGATTTTTTCGCCGCCGCGGCAGGTAAATCCACTTGGTGGTTTGGGCGTCGAGCCCGAACGCTTGGTCGAGCCCCGAGGACAAATTGCCGAGCCTCTTCGCTGCTTTTGGGACCGTGAGCGGTCTTGGCGAAGTCTTTCATTCTGTCGCTGCGGCTTTCCAGCCGGAACGAGGCCCGAGGAGTCGGGCGCCACTCGCCTGATGCGAGACCTTTCGCCAAAGCCGCCGTCCCCGTTAGGGGTTAAATGCAGGCAACCGGAAATCGGCGCTGCATCGTTGATGGTCGCGGGCGTGTAAAACGCACACCGCTTCTTTGCGCATTGCGGTCCGGCCGACGCCTCGTCCTGCCGGTGTCCGCGGCGCTTATACGCCCGGGGGGAGCGCGGGCGATTCCGCCTGGTTGCCCCTGCTTTTTCCGTGGAAAGAAAGAAAGACGAGGGTAATAGCGAGGGAAATCACGGCCAGAAGGGATTCTTCGCCTCACCGCCTTCCGCCGCCGGTCCCGTTTTTTCGAGATGCTGCGGGTCGGAGTGCTCCGCTTCTTCCCGCCTGCGGTGCTTGGCTCGGAGAAGAAGCTGCCTTCCTTCGCGCGACGTGTCCCGATGGAGGGTGCCGACGGGGCGGCCCGAGCTGTGTGACGACGAGATTGTTGTGTTCACGTTTTTTCGAAGCGCTGGTTCGGCTTCCTCTTCACCCATTCGTTCGCGGGCTCCTTCACTTCTACAAGGTGGAGGCGATCATCATCCAATCTCACTACGCGTTCCACATTGGCGATCTTCATCACGCTTATGCGAGGCTTTTTCGGGATCGAGCCTCACCGCCCTTCGAGGTATTCTTCCAAACGCGCCGCTGAAAAAATCATGGCGGGCACCGCTAGCGCCGACGGGCGCCGCTTATCCAACTTCGGTCCTACCGGGGACGGAGTACATCGACATGAAGTCGCTTTTGTCGAATCGGGATGGCATTCTCAATGGTTCTATATTCTAACGCGGGGAATACGCCCCGGCCTTCACTAGAAGGCGCCCCGAGGCGGTGCCTGAATGGAATCGGGGGACCGACGCGAAGGAGAAGAGGAAGATGGAGGTGATCCTCGAGCAGCTCGCGGCCCTGAAGAGGCGTGGCCTGACGGGTGATGTCGTCGTCCGCACATTTATGGCGAGACGCTGCAGCCCTCATGGATAGGCCTCACCCGATGTTCGAGTATGAGGAGCGCCCGATCCCATGAGGATGGAGCGCTGACCTCCTTCATCGGAGGTCGAGGCTCGGTGTCTGCCGTCTGCTACTGAGGGCCACTTGCGCGCTGCTGCGCGCCCGAGCCCTTCTCGTGAAAGTCCCCCAAATTTGGTAATTGGGCGGCCTCTATCCTCCCTCAAGGCCCCTTGTCTTAATTCCTCGTGCTTTAGGTCGAATGGAACCTCACACCTTTCGTATTCGACCGAGTAACTTCCTGCATGGTCGCCGGGAGAAGGCAATGAGGGCGGCGGAAAGAGCGCAGGGAAGAAAGGAGGAAGGAAAAGAGGAAGGAACGCCTGGCA
This sequence comes from Guadua angustifolia, assembly GCA_036346375.1. Taxonomy (NCBI): domain Eukaryota; kingdom Viridiplantae; phylum Streptophyta; class Magnoliopsida; order Poales; family Poaceae; genus Guadua; species Guadua angustifolia. The sequence continues at coordinate 6,005 of JAYEVE010000744.1, forward strand.
ATGGCCGCGCGCGGCGAGGATGTGTCCGAGTCGACCGCCCTCTCCTTGGTCGACGCGGGATCATCTTCTAGTGATGGCAGAGATCCCAACGACCCATACGAAGGGTATGACTTCGGGCTGTCGGCGAACGACGACCCTGTGGAGGGCGCCGAAACGGAGGTCACCGTCAAGGTACCCCAAGCGGAAACGCCTCCGGCGGAGGTGCCTCCGGAAGGACGGAGGGACGGCTCGCCTTCGCCGGGGAGGCCGACAAAGAGAGCGCGGTTGCTTAGCACCCGCTCAGCGCGGTTAGCTTTGTTCCGTTTGTTATGCGCGTCGATTTTGCTCGAGCTGCTTCTGATCGGCCTTTGACCTCAGGGCTTTCACGGGGGAGAGCTTGACGGAAGCGGCGGGCTTGCCGTCGGGAGCGGCGCCGCTACCCCCGCCGGCAGGAGTTGAGGACCCGCCAGCCGGGCCAGAGCAAATGGCGAGGCGGCGGCGTTGGTCCGCGGTTGTCGACGCAGCGGAGTTTCGCCGCTGGTCGTGGCCGGATCATCCGCATGAGCCGGCGCACCACGGCTCGGGCGATCGCTGCCAGCTCGTCACCACGACGGGGCCGGCGAGGGCGAGCCAAACCTCGTGGCGGCAAGCAGGAGTGCCGCCGCCGAGAAGTCTCCGCGCCGAAGCAAAGGCTACCGCTGCCGCCGAGGGGGCAGGAGAGGAGCGCCAGGCGGCGCGCCGACGGTGGTCGCTGATCCACCGGCGGCGTAGCAGAGGTCCCGCTGCCAGCGGGATGCCGGGCGACCACGGGAACCCTCTTGCCGCCTCGCCCACCTTGGTTCTGCGGCAAATACCCATCCGGCGAGGCATCATTCACGCCGACGACGGGGCGGAGCTCGAGGAGTGGGAATCTCGCAGAGGGTTCTATGCGAGCCAAGACCAAGCGACGAGATTTGGGTGAGCCTGGGTCATCTTCTCGAATCTTCCAGCAGGATGCTGGACGCCGTCATCGGAGGGATCGACCTGGCCGGCGCAGTAAGCGCGCTCAAAGTTTCTCCGTCTTTCAATTTTGTTGAATCTCGAGTGATATGGCGCCGGTCGCAGCCTCTGCGGAGCGTTCGGAGTAGAAGTCCGGGTTCTCCTGCGTTTGCATAGCCGAGGATACCGCCAAGACGGACCGAGATCACGGCTCCAAGTCGCAGGAGGCCCAGAAGCCGGGCATGAGCGAGCCACAACAAGTGAGGAGGCCTGCCAGAGCCGGATCAGCCGCCAAGCTTTGCACGAGGAACACCCAAGCGAACCACCATTGAGGGCGAGGGTGTCCGAAGTTGAAGCCCTCTGGCGAGGCTCGCATGTTCGAGACACCGCCGCAATGAGGCGGCGCGGCGTTGAAGCTCAATGAGGAGGTCCGGATGTGCTCCAAGCAATGACTCGACTCTACCGGTGAGGGTTGTTATTCGTGTTGATTTGAAGGCGCCGTCGCCGAGCGACTTTTCGATTGCCTGATCTTCGTGAGTTGCGAAGAATTTTGGCGGTCACCGAGGTGCGGCGATTGGCGGTGGAGGAGCTGATATGCGGTCATGATTAAGCTTGGTTTCACGGGCATGACAAGCAATGAGGACGGCCGGCCGAGCCGGGTCACGAGTTGACGACCTGGGAGGGTCGGCCGGGCTGTTTTTGCATCGAAAGTGCTCTGGCTCGCCACGAGGCACAAGTTCGCTACATCGAAGCTAGCTCGCAGTGCCGAGCACGCCGAGAAGTCGGTGAGCATGAGTGCTGCCACCGAGCCACCTCTGCGGCCGTTAGCACCATGTCCTTCTACAACGGTCTTAACTCGATAACATCAAGAGATGGATCGCCAGAACCGACCGACGAGGAGGTCGACGCCGCGCCTCCAAGTCGAGCCAAGATGCCCGAGCGACGCCGATCGATATCGCCGCAGAGCGCCCTCTACGGGAATAATGAATGATGTTAGATTTTTATTTTTTTTGAAGATGTAAAGACCTTTGGTATGTAATGAATTGGGGTTCGCTTTTATGCTCATTCGCGAGTTTGAGCTGTTCCTTCGCGTTTCCTTGTGCCGGTTGTTGCTCGGTGACCATAGCCCCGAAACCACCGGGTCTTTCGAGGCGAGGTGTGTTCGATTTTTCCCGAGGAAAACGCTAAGGAGATGCTAACGAACCCCGGCTAAAGGCGCCGCTCACGCTTTTATGGGAGGAGGACTCGATCGACTTGTGGTTATACCAGACATCGTAGCTCCCTACCGTGAAGCGCCATCAACCCGTGAGCCACCGGGCGAGGTCAGCACTTGGGTCGGATGGGTTACCGCTAGGGAAAGCCAAGTGGTCAGTCGGGCCACCAACCCGCGCGAATGTGAATGACGTTGCTCCCGAGCCCCCGAGCGATGCGTGGAGACCAAGTTGTGGTCGGCACGCATTGCTGGATCTCGAAATAAGCGCAAAGGAGACCGAGAGTCGAGTGACTTATCTTTTTGGACTTGCGGTCGTGCGGCTTGCTGGCGTTTGATGCAAATTCCGAAATTGTCCGTGTAGCCAACCTTTGCGCAAAAACTGAAGGGCCGCGCCGTGTAAGCACGAAGTGGCGTCCTTCTTCACTCGCGTCGTCTCGTCGGCATTTAATGCGGAGTGGGATTTAAATGGGGAGGTACTGAATGATAAAAAGGTCATTAGTAGTTCACGGCCCTAAGAAAGTAGCCGCATCTTCCAACAAACACCGGGTTCGCGTTCTGTATTTGGCTATGTTAACAGGTGCTCGGAAACGGGAGGGAAAATCCGCCCGACGGATCTCCCGAGAGAACGCCTGGGGTCCCGGGCCTTCTGGGCTCGGACTACGATCGCGGCGCCGATCGCTATCCGCGACCTACGAACGGGCCCGGCCGCCGATCTTTTTCCGGCCACGAGGGTGTCGCAGAATCGTGGTGTTGCCCGAGACGCCGGGCGCCACGGAGTGTAGGAGGCTTGGGGTCGCCCAACCGGGCGCGTTTTTGCCGGCCATGGCGAAGTCCGCTTCGTGGCGAATGAGACCTCGAGGATGTGTGCGAGGTCAAGACATGTCAGACGGGGCAGCAGCTCTACCTACTCCCGGAGGTCTCGGTAGGTAGCCCCGCCTCGAGCTCATTCGGCCAGGATGCCGCGAGCAAAGATCGAGCCCGCGCGGTTTTGGCTAGGAAGGGGAAACACGGGCAACGACCAGGCTCTTCCGCCAGATTGTTGAGGTGTCCGGCGCCGCGACGCATGCGCTACTACCGGTACTGTGGGGCGCAGTTGGCTCGCCCCGGGTCGACCGCTTTGCCGAAGTCCGCCGCTCCAGCTCTTTCCGCCGGAGAAGCTCGTCGTGGCGGATCCGGGGAAACCCACCTGCTGCCAGGCCGATGTTCGCCCGGGCGCTTTTGAGCGCCTGGAGGGCCCTTGCTCGAAGGAAGGCAGCGGCCGATTGCTCACGCCGCCACGCTTGCATTCACGGCAGATGGTTCCTCCGGCTTGCTCCGCCGAGCCGAGTCGCCGCTCGGAGGAACTTCAATATTTCGTGGATGAGGTCGGCGAGCAGCCACCATTGCCACTTAAATGCAGCGAGGCTCAGGAGGCGGGCGCGCCAAGATTAAGGCAGTCACAAGACTCCCTTGCCAGCAAGGCCAGCCGGTGAGTGTCGACATTGAAGATGGCGCGGGGGCCTCGAAGCCGGAGGTTGTCGAGGGCGAGGCGCGAGATCCAGCGCCCGCCAGGGGCTCGAGCCTGGCGCGGCAGAGCAAGGTCGAGCTTCCCGCCGTGGTGACGATGAAGTCGAAGAACCGGAAGGATTCGCTCCGCACGCAGAGCTTGCCGCCGTGAAGGAGCCATCAAGGAGACAAAATGGGAATCCGGAGATGCCGATGACGACGCGTGAGGCCCCTACTCGGGCGCGCTAACCGCTTGTTTCGAGAACCGGCAAGTAAATTTGTAAGTCTAGAGGGGCCGCGCGCTCCCGCTCCCTGAATGGTTGGACCAAAAGAAAGGGGATCCAAGATATATACTGGTTCGGGCTGAACGTCCCTACTCCAGGAGGTGGTCGTATACTATTACCGATGCTGGTAAGTTTGCCGGGTTACAAGCGGAGGCCGAGCTTGAGCTCCGGACACCCCGTGTACAGAGGTCGGCTGGAATGGCTACAAGTGCGAGGGACTCAGAGCTAAGGGTGCGTCCGAGCTCTCGATGAAGGCTATCGATGGGTTTTGCTCGTGCGCGCTCTATTTGTGCGTGCTATGTTCGATCGTCCCCGCTCCGGAGGGCCAAGCTTCCCCTTATATAGCCCGGGGAAGTAGGTTACACGGGAGCATGTAAAAAGAATGAAAGGGGCTCCCTACGCCTAGGAGTCTGGCCTTCCGCCTCGGTGTCTGATCGCCGGACGTGACCTCTGACGAGTTAGTGGAGGCGCAGAGCGATGGTGCGGTCCATTCCTCCGGAACGACGACCGCCCTCTCGCACAGAGTCGTGTCGACGTCGGGCGCCAATTTTCGAAATCGCCTCGAAGGTGCGCGCCTCTTTGCTCGGTCATGCTTGAGCAGCAGATCGCCAGGTAGGTGACCGGGTAGAAACCACTTTCTCGATGATTTGACGCCTGCTTTTTGGTGAAGATGGTCTCGAACTAGCCCGGGTTCTGGCCGGTCCGACCACCTGGCCTGCTATCCTCGAGCTGCCGCCGCCAGAGTTTGTGGGCGCCTGACCCAGAGCGCAGTCGGGCCGCTCGAGGTCGGCTTGGCCTGAACTAGGCGCCTTGTGTGGACGGTCGGTTGGCTTCTTCTTGAGGCTTAGAGCGCGAGGCGGCCCATATACTGCAAGTGAGGCGGCCCACATACTTTTCGTGGGCCGCTAGGGATACCCATGCCATGGGTATTCGTCAATAACAAACAGGCCCTTACTCCTTACGTCTAGGTCATTTCTCCGTTTTTCCCGGGAAAAATGTTTTTGATATTATTGCTCGATGAGCGCGTAGAGTGTTAGACTCGACAAAAGAAGGTTGTCATCTCTAATAATTTTTCGCCCTTTTCCCACTAGACTGTTTTCCCACCTCGGTTTTCCAGCTCGATCTCCAATATATTTCCAATAATTCGTCGAAAGAGATATTTCTACAACTCTATGTCTCTATTTTTCCCCCCGCAACTCGGTTTCTGATATTTTTCGGAGTGAGAAATATGTGTAGAGCGCGTAGAGTGTTAGACTCGACAAAAGGAAGTTGTCTTCTCTAATATTTTTTCGCCCTTTTCCCTCTAGACTTTTTTCCCACCTCGGTTTTCCAACTCGATCTCCAATATTTTTCTAATAATTCGTCGAAAGAGATATTTCTACAACTCTATGTCTCTATTTTTTTCTCGTAACTCGATTTCTGATATTTTCCGGAGTGAGAAATATGTGTACGGTTGTATCTTTATAGTTTTTTTCACAATTCGATCTATAGGATTTTTCGAAGCATGTATCTTTAGACTTTTTCCCCAACTCAATTTTCCAACTCGATCTCTAATATTTTTTAGAATATGTATTATTACTCGGTAAGCACGTAGAGTGTTAGACTCGACAAAAGAAAGTTATCATCTCTAATATTTTTTCGCCCTTTTTCCTCTAGACTTTTTCCCACCTCGGTTTTCCGACTCGGTTTCCAATATTTTCCAAATAATTCGTCGAAAGAAATATTTCTACAACTCTATCTCTCTATTTTTTTCCTCGTAACTCGGTTTCTGATATTTTCCGGAGTGAGAAATATGTGTACATTTGTATCTTTATATTATTTTTCAATTCGATCTATAGTATTTTTCGAAGCATATATATGTTCCCAATAATTCGTCGAAAGAGATATTCCTACAACTCTATGTCTCTATTTTTTTTCCCCGTAACACAAACCAAGATATTCCGGCGGTGCATGCACCTGCAGGAATCTAAAAGCCAAGCAGCATTTAATGTGTATTGCTAATTTGATATTACCATCTCTAATTCTTTTGTGAGGATGTATCCATGTGTTGCCATATGATGTCCTACCCATTCACTTTCCTCTCTTTTCACCTTTTTCTTCTCCTCTAATAAAAAAATTCTATTAAAAAATTTCTGACGAGTTCAATTGAAAGCTTTCAGCTCGAAACCTTTAAATTTAAAAAAATACTTTTGGTTCGAGACTTTTGATTAAAATACTTTCGATTCGTAATTTTTTTGTTCCAAAACTTTAAAAAATGCTAAAATATTTCTCAGTCAGAAACTTGCAGGAAAATTTTAATTTGAACCGTCGAATTAGCAATTCTGAGGTTTAATTGCCATTCGCTACAGAACAGTCCAAGCCTGTTGGCACTGTGCACCAACCTGCTAGCCACAGTCCAATCTATCCCGTCGGCATGTGAAAAACATTTCCATAGCATTTCATCTAATTAGCACCACGCTGTGGTAGGTAGGTTGGTATACAGTAACTGAAGGATTGAGCGCATCAAACAGGGGCTGAATTGGTGGCCACACCGAGAGAAAAGTGAATGGGTATAAACTAATACTTAAACTTAATTTTTCTGTTTTTATTAATTCTAAAAATTAATAAAAATAATGATTAAATTGAAAGAATCAATCTAAAATAATTAATTTAAGACCATGAAAGAAAACTAGATTAAACAAGTATACTATACATTAAGTAACTGTACTTAAAACTTGAAGAATAAGAATAAGTAGATCAGAATCCATACTCAATAATTTATTTCTCAAATTATAAATAAAGAACAAACACAATAACCCCTTTATATGAAAGCATAACCTCAAAATAATCGCTTAATTCTTTTCTCGATTTTTCTTCTCTTCCTTCCCTCTTGTTTTCTTTTCACTGTCCTCTGGGTCGTTGCAGCTGCTGCCAACATAGTCTCCTGCTGCTACCAGGAACTTCATGTTCTTTTTGCAGCCGCTAGCACCGGAGGGAATCTTCGCTGCTGCAGCAGGGCGGCCGGAAGCGCCGTGCGCCACGAGCCCTGGCTCCTTCCGCGGGTGGTGCAGCTGCTGCAGGTGACGCACTGCCCTCGTACGCGCCGCCTCCCTCTGCTTCCGTCCTCGGCCAGCTTCTTCTATACTCCGCTAAACTCTAGCCAGGTAGGTTTTACGCGCTATGCTGCGTGCGGTTAATTTTGATGTATTAAAGTATTTAAAAGCAAAATATGCCAACTATCTTTACTACTTCTAATTAAGAGTTGGTGGTGATACGTCCGTTCTCCACTACCAACCCACATCTAAACCATGAAAAAACCATTGACGGAAAAAACCGGACCGGCTGAGGGAAAAAACCGGACCGTTTTTCGCCCCGTTAATTTTTTTTATTGCTTGACTTTTATATTCTGTTATTAATTTTATTTTTTGTAGCAACGCACGGGTATTAAACTAGTAAGTTATTAAACTCAAAAGACTGATAACATCCTTGAGAATTTCCAGTACAATTCTAGTCCTAGAGCATGAAGAAGGGAAAACATCTATGCAGACGAGTTAAAAGCATCCCAAACACTTGATCATACTCTTGTCTACCGACTACCAACATAAGCAATCAATATTGCTATGGCATACCAGCTCAAGCAGTTTCTACTTATGAAGTGTTGGCTCTAATCATAGCAAAATCAAGTCACAAAATAGCCATATTCACTAAACCACAAATTACATCTAATTAACTTGGACATCAAATTGAGAGATAACGTGGATAGCTCATACCCTCATCCCACGGAATGCAACAGCTCAAAGGTGCAGAGCATTTCCCATTCCGACTTCACTAAAAATACACAAATAGCAAATAAAGTAAAGCCAACCACCTGGATCGAAACTAAAAAACCTAAACATTTCCTAACCAGGCCAAATCCCATACTCTACTATAGAACAGGTCATCACAGACGGTTCGTAAACCATATCACAAACCATATCACAGGTCATCGTAAGCAAGTGTCAGTGATGATAAAGAGTCATTGCAGACGGTTTTCCAACCATCTATGAAAAAACTCATCACAGACGGTTACAAATTAGACCCGTCTGTGATGCGGTATAATAGGCTTACCGTCTATGATGATTGAATTATCCTAGATGGTTTTTGTGACTTGGGCCTCTTCATTAGAACCGTTTGTGATGTTGATTTTCTATTTTTTTACTAAATTTTAATTTATTGGCTAGCCTTAAGAATTGCTAGCCATGCCATCTAAAACAAATAACAGTATGCAGCATGACCAGCATATTATTATGACATAAATTTAAAAAATGTACTCCAATCATATGTTACACAATATACAGCGCATCCATTTCATAAATCAACTCAGATCGCACATTACAACATATATACAGATCCATTTCAGAAATCAACTGACATATGTACTAAGCAATTGGATTCAGAAGTATAAATGACAAATTCATATCACAAGGTTTACAAATTAATCTGAATGTATGGTAAGTAATAAATTCACAACTCATTGTTGAGCCTTGAGTAGCATCTGCCCTTTGAATTTATGACCTCACACAGTAAGAAGGCACAGAGCTATCCTTGAATAGTTAGAAGGTCAGCTTGTTCCAATGCAGATTCAATGCATTGCCAAGCCTGTCAATGAGAAAAGTAAAGTCTCACATGTATATAAATTAATAGAGATATTTGTTGCAAGATTGACAGACCTGAATGACATTGGTCTGCTGGGAACCAAGGAGAGTGCCAAGTTGTGGCAAACATAGAATCCACATAGGTCAGTGCTCATTGGCTGTTGGTGGCACTGCCAAAATATAATAATTTAATTAGTTCCGAAGGTATTATAATAGAGTGTGAAGGATTATTGCATACTATCAGATACCAGAAACTAAAAAGTATGCTTTAGAATGGCTAGGCCCTTCTTGTGTGGCCATCCTCTCGATTTGTAGACACCGAACGACATGTCGAGAAAATCTCTGATAGGTTTCAAATCGTGGGTGCCGCCCTTTCTGGAATCAAGATAAATTATCCAGTTCTGTTTCGGTATAATTACGAGTAGAACCCAGTGATACCTACACAGGTATGTCGTCATGGTCATTGAACCTAACTTCGAGGTGAGATATATAGTAGAAATCAACGAGTATAGCATCTGGACAAAGCACTTACCCCGAGTTGTAGGGTACAAGTATGAATTTTTTGTTCGAATGAGCCAGCAGTACTTTTTCCACGTACTCGTGGATGAATTCTTTATTTTCATCCATGGTTTGTTTGGACATTATGTGTGGGTCAGCAAAACCCACCAGTTGTTTCCTTGTAATTGCTTCTTGGATCATGTATCTACATATACAAAATCAAGGATGATATATATATATATGATATTTATCGGTGCGTCAGAAATGTAGACAGTGATTGCACATACTTACATTGTCTAACATCTTAGGAGCGAGGCGTCGAGCTCTTTGAGGTTGTACAGATCGAACAAGTCGGTGAAGCCGACCACGAAGACGCCATCTAAAGACCGGTGTAAGAAATACTCCTCCTTGAAGGTCACGAAGATACTCGTTGCCAGTTGTGCCACCAGCTTGTTGCCTTGTTGCATGTACCATTCTTACAATCTAACACAAGCTAATGAAAGCATCTCTTTACGGTCATCCGGTATGAATGGTTGCCTCAGCTCGAATTGCCGCACCAATGGGGCAAACGGAAGGTCATGGGCTGACATGGTACATTTCGATTTGCCCTTGTCTCCGCATTCCCTACTACCAAATTTCGTCTTCGCAGAGACGATTGGGCCCTTACTACAGCAATAGTCTATGCGAGACGGGACACGGTAGCCGATTTGGCGGGCTCGTTCAGTGCATGGCATGGCTCCAGTAGTGCTGGTAGCTCCGGCGCATGATGTGGTGCCTCTGGGACTGCTTGTAGCTTCGATACTCCTGGGCAGGCGTCAAAGGAGATGTCCTTCTTAGGCCACTAAATGAATGTGCTGATGGCATCCCATAGTGTGACAATCTCGTCGTTTGGGGGGATGTCCAGCGTGACGGCCTTGAAAATTTCATGTACACCATCGACATAAATCTTCACGAGTCTTGCGGCTCTAAAGCACGATCAGGCACTAATGCCCCTACACCGGATGCATACGCTTGTCCCCAAGCAAACAGAGAGGAACATAGTGTTGGCAAGCCTCGGGCCAGAGTTACGCAAGCATGACCACCTACATAAGGGTATATAAGTAATTAGCTAACACGTCCAACATTAAAGTCTATGTAAGGAGTATTGCAGACATGTTACCCGGATGTCGTCGGGAGGAAATCTGGCTTCATCCATGTCCGTCTCAGGGGCGGACGCGCAGCTGCTCCGACTGTTGGTTGGGCTAAACTGCGCCTATGCTTCTTGTGCTTGCACATTTCGTGCCTGCCTTTCCTCGGCCACCCTTTGCTCCATCCTTTCCTCCAGGCTTCGAAGCTGACTATCGAACTGCGCTCTAAACCTTTCCTCAACCCTTTCCTCAATGAGAGCTACTAGCTGTTTCTCACGCTCGGCTTTACTTCTCTTCCTACTCTAGTACGTGGCTGAGTCCTATGGGAATCCCAATTTCTAGGGAACAAAAACACCTAGGCCTCTGGTGTGACTCGAGTACTCCTTGTTTCCCAAGGCCGTGGAGAGTATGTCTTTCTCTCTATTCGAAGTGAAAGAGCCCTGGGAAGATTCCGTGCTCAACGATATTAGGCGTTGGGACACTTTCTCATCAGCGGGGTTTGCAAAGGACACACCGCCCGAAGAAGTATGACGTGACCTCGCTCTTACCCAGTTTCAGGCATGAGGGTCCACGATCGAGGCAAATGGCGGCGCGACCTCCTTCTGGATTGCCTCATCGTCCTCCCTCATCCATTGTGCTATCTTACCCGCGTAGCCAGTTGAGCCGAGTCTGTGTAGGTGTGTGTTTTTGGACTAGACGGTCTTGTGAGCCGCGCTTTGAAACATGAACTCTTCCGTCGTCTTCAACTCAACAAATTGTCCCCAAACGTCTTCAGAGATGAACCCGTACTTCTGGAACAGAGTCATTTCCTTATTGACGTAATTAGCAACGAGGATGTTATTGAAGTTCTTCCACGCCTTTCCCGCCACTAGCAACACGTACCGTCGCAGTGCAGACGTGGCATCTTCTGGAAGCTCGAATGACGCAAATATTTCTGTCATCAGGTTATCGTACTCCTCATCTGTCAGCGTCTTTTATGATGGATAGGTGATGAGGACACTTTCACGCCCAACGATCCCGCACATGGTCCAGAAATCTGCTGCAGCCTTTGGAGGCGCGGTAGGGGCCCCATCATGCAGATCGACTGCCGTAATGGTGTATCGGCTTTGAAGCCTTTACTAAGCCCTCTTGCACCACACTGCTTTTTTCACGTTAGGGCGTCATCGATCCTTCTAAGACCGAGGATTGAGGAGACGCCATCTTGTATGATGCAAGGTTAAGAGTAGGTAAGTTAACAGAAGCAAATTTAAGAGAAGGTAAGTTAAGAGTTATTTTATACATGCAACACCAATCAGACAAATTTAATGAATATTGTATTATATTGCTCTCAGATAAGGGTTTGTTGAAGATTTTAAACCTTCAAGCTTAATCACGAATGGCTAACAATTAATTTAGTGAATAAGGCCTTGAACCCTTACCACCTTAATATGCAGATTAAGCACTTGCTCACTGAATCAACAAAAGACTACTTGTTCAAGATTTTAACAACATGATTCCGTCATAAAGACAACATCACTAAACCGATCCACTCAATTAAGCACACCAAGAATAGCTTAAGATAACAAAGTGTATTTAGCTAAGCATCTAAATAGCACATGTACTGATGTAACAATCAAGATATAATCTAATCAGCGTTTAAGCATATGGTTCAAGGCCTAGTTCACTGAAATAAATGTTCTAGTCATTAGAATACCCATTATCATCACGAAGCAAGCAAGGCAACAAAAAACAGAGGGTGGAGGGAGGAGGGCACCACCGATGGAGAGGGGAGACACCACCCAGGGGGAGGGGAAACACCACCGCGGGGGAGGGCGCAGCCGAGGGGGGAGGCGCCGCCGAGGGAGGAGACTATGGCCGAGGGAGGGCACCACCGAGCTAGGGCGAGGGCGCGACCGAGGGGGAGGGCGCCGCCGACGGGGGATGGCACGGCCGAGGAGGGAGGGTGCCACCGACGGGCGAGGGCACGGCCGAGGGGAGAGGGCGTAGCTGAGGGAGAGGGGCTCGCGATGGTTAGGGTTGCAATAAACTAAGTGTGTGCGGGACTTGGTGAAATGGCAAGTGCGGGATTTATTGAGTGGCACGGGAAGACCATCCTAGACGGTTCTGGGATTGAACCGTTTAGGATAGAGTCATTCTAGATGGTTCAATCCAAGATTTGTCTGGATAAACATGTTTATCCCAAACGGTTCAATCCCAGAACTGTCTGGGATGAGCCATTGTAATATTTTTTGCCGTGCAAACATATATATCATGTATTAAAATTAATCATAATACATACATCTCATTTAGGACAATATACACCTGCTTAATTTTAATCAATACATCTTAGTAATTAATACATGTTACTAATTAATTATAAAACAGAAACACTTGGTATATATACATGAAGTCCTCATGACAACACTTGCTTATTCTTTTGTACAAAAATTAGCCCTTTGCGATGATCAACACGTGTGTAGCTAGCTTCCTCAGGTTGGTCTTCCTGAATTGTGATACTGGTACCAATAGAAGGCAACTCGTCGAACTGATTGTATTCTTCCTCATCTACCATATTCTCAACTCCTACAATCCTCTTTTTTCCCTGAAGAACGACGTGACGCTGTTTGTTGGACGGATCGGTTACATAGAAGATTTGAACAACTTGGTTGGCGAGAACGAATGGTTCCTCTTGGTATCTGACACGTTTGAGCTCCACAGTTGTGATGCCATACTTGTCAACCTTCACATGTTGCAGGTTAACCCAACGGCACCGAAATAAGGGGATCTTGAATAGCACATAGTCGAGCTCCCAAATTTTCTCAATGAACTCATAATACGAGCTTCTCATCGATCCAGCGGTATTCAGCGCATCAATGCGAACACCGCTGTTCTGGTTTGTGCTCTTCATGTCCTGATCTCTCATGTAAAATGTGTACCCATTTAAGTCATATCATTTCCATGTTACAACTGTAAAAGCTGGCTCTTTTGCCAACCATGTCAGCGTATCACCTGACGTGCTTTTAGTAATGGGTTGTCGCTCCTTGAACCATCTGTTGAACTGAAAGTTATGCTGTATGATGATCTAGTACTGCTGCGGTGTCGAATTCTCTTGCTGTAGCCAATTCTTGTGCTCATCGATATACGAGGCCACAACAGCTATGTAGTGCAAAACTGTGAAATGGGCTTTCACGCACGCAATCGTATCAGGCGTGATTACTTTCCTCTCGATGGTCCCGATGCCCTGGAGCCTCCCCTCATGGCAGGATCGAGGCACACTTATCGGTTTGACCTGAGCCATGTAATCCACACAGAATTTGACGACCTCTTCGGTTGCATAACCTTCAATAATGCTACCCTCCAGTTGAGATCGATTCTGTACGTAGGATTTGAGAATTCCCATGTACCTCTCGAACGGGTACATGCTACGGAGGACACAGGCCCGCACATCTTTATCTCCCTGACAAGGTGAATAATGAGATGGACCATGATATCGAAAAACGACGGAGGAAAATACATCTCGAGTTACATAGAGTCATTACCACCTTGACCTGCAGAGCATCAAGTCCTTCGGGATCGATGACCTTTTGAGCAATTGTGTCAAAGAAATAACATATCCTTGTGATTGTCTCCCGAACCTTGGTCGGTAAAATACTTCTAATTGTGTAACATCCCAAATTTTGGCCTTTTTGATTTAGTTAATAGTGTTTATTGCCATTTGAGTGATTTTGGAATTTTCTAGATTTATTGGATTTTTTTGGAGTTTATTTGAATTATTTTAAATTAAGTATATTAACCTTTTACCAAAAACTAATTATATGTAGATAAATTTAAAATAAAGTTTTTCTAAAAATATTTTATTTGAGTCCAGAATGTCTCAAAATATTTTTGAGATTTTTCTTGGATTTTTCCTAGTGTTTTTAGTTGCTTAAATAAATCAAAAGTATTTTCAGTATTTATTTTAATTAGAAAACCCAAAATAGTTTCAATGAACAAGATCGGCCAAGCCCAAAGACTGCAGGCGCTGGGTTCTTGCGGCGGCCCAAATTGCTCGCCCATGTTCCGAAGTCGTTATTGCGCCATTGTTGATCTCAATCCAACGGATCCCCGTCGTCGCCGAAACCCTAGCGCCCTATAGCCATCGGATTCAAATCGTGCGATCGACATCCATCGGGCCAAATCAAAACCCTAGACCAAATCACAGCCGTTGGTTGTTGTGGGTGGTTGAGATCGTATCATGGTAGGAGTGCATTGCAGCCATTGATCACCGATCGGACGGCTGAGGGTCATCGAGTCAGCGCTGAACTCGAAACCGCACCGTTGTGTCGCCGCTGAACTCGGGATGCGTGTCCGTCTCCCGCACGCCTCCCGACGGCTATTTAAGTCACCGCCCCGTGCGCTTTGAGCTCAACCCTGCGCGCCGCAACGCTTGCTCGCCTCATCGCCCTGCGTTGTTTGCGCATGCATGGCTCGTCGAGTTCGCCTCAGTTCTTCTCATCTCCTGCCATTGTCAAGCCGTGAACCGCCGCACCAACCCCGATCCAAACCGCTGTTCTTGGTTAACTCAAGACAAAATGCTTTTATTCAATTCTAGAGCTTCGCATTCGTTTGTTTCTCGGAGTTTTGCAATGAAGAATAGATTTGCTATTAAGAATCTTAAATGTGTAAGTTTAGTCCAAACCCCGTGATCTCAACGGCCTAGTCTTGGGTGTTTGGGAGTTAAGTTGCTTATGAATGGGATAGAGTTCCTAGCAAATCTTATCCTGTTAGATACCCAAACCTTGGATATCATCTTAGGAATGGATTGGCTATCCAAGCATAAGGCTGTTTTGGATTGTGGCCAAAGAATGGTATCCCTAGAAAGCCCTAGTAGCAAGAAGTGGAAGTGCATACAACCGCAGTTCGTGATGGTCAGTTAATGGTCAATAGTGTAAAGGTTGCTAATATGGAAGATGTGCCAGTGGTTAGAGATTTTCTAGAAGTATTCCCTGAGGATTTGCCAGGCATGCCGCCAGATCGGGACATCGAGTTTGTCATTGAGTTAGTACCTGGAACAGCGCCAATAGCAAAAAGGCCGTATCGGATGCGAACCAATGAGCTAGTGGAGATGAAGAAGCAGATTGAAGAATTACTTGAGAAAGGTTTCATTCGACCAAGTTCTTCCCCGTGGGGAGCCCCAGTGTTGTTCATCAAGAAGAATGATGGAAGTTTAAGGATGTGCATTGATTATCGTGCACTTAATGAAGTAACGGTCAAGAATAAGTACCCCTTGCCTAAGATTGATGTTTGTTTGATCAGTTGAGAGGAGTAGGAGTTTTCTCCAAGATAGATCTCCGATCAGGGTATCATCAGCTAAGGATCCGAGAAGAAGATATTCCGAAGACAGCGT
Source organism: Guadua angustifolia (assembly GCA_036346375.1). Classification (NCBI taxonomy): domain Eukaryota; kingdom Viridiplantae; phylum Streptophyta; class Magnoliopsida; order Poales; family Poaceae; genus Guadua; species Guadua angustifolia. The sequence continues at coordinate 21,547 of JAYEVE010000744.1, forward strand.
TCTCTACCCGTTATGGACATTATGAGTTTACAGTTATGTCTTTTGGATTGACAAATGCCCCTGCATACTTCATGAACATGATGAATAAGGTATTCATGGAATATTTGGATAAATTTGTGGTTGTCTTTATAGACGATATCCATGTATACTCCAAGTCAGAAGAAGAGCACGCAGAGCACTTGAGATTGGTTTTGGAGAGGTTGCGAGAACAGCAGTTGTATGCTAAATTCAGTAAATGTGATTTTTGGAAAGAGAAGGTGGAATTCTTTGGCCATGTAATGACCGCTAAAGGTGTCGCTGTGGATCCAAGTAAAGTGGAAGCTGTGTTGCATTGGGAGCAACCGAAGACAGTTACCTAGGTCCGTAGTTTTCTAGGAATGGCGGGATATTACCATCAGTTTATAGAAGGATTTTCGATGATTGCAAGACCTCTCACGTAATTGTTGAAGAAAGTGAAAAAGTTTGCATGGACGTCAGAGTGTGAGAAGAGTTTTCAGGAGCTAAAGAAGCGGTTAACATCTGCACCTGTGTTAGTATTGCCAGATGTGCAGTGCAGCTTTGACATTTATTGCGATGCCTCAAGGTAGGGTCTTGGTTGTGTGTTAATGCAGAATGGCAAGGTAGTGGCTTACGCGTCAAGGCGCTTGAGGTCGCATTTAAGGAATTATCCAACGCATGATCTAGAGTTAGCTGCCGTAGTGCATGCTTTAAAGATATGGCGTCATTATCTCATTGGAAATAGATGTGAGATATATACAGACCATAAGAGTCTGAAATATATATTCACCTAGTCAGATCTCAATATGAGGCAAAGAAGATGGCTAGAGTTGATCAAAGATTATAATGTTGGAATTCATTACCATCTTGGAAAAGCTAATGTGGTAGCCGACGCTTTGAGTCATAAAAGCCACAGTGTAAATGCAATGGTAGCCAGCGATCAACCGAAGTTGTGTGAAGAATTTCAGAGGTTGAGATTATAAGTTGTGCCGCAAGGATTTGTAGCTGCTTTGGAGGTAAAGCCAACCCTTAAGGATCAAATCAGGGATGGGTAGAGTAAAGATGAGAAAATCAGCAAGATCAAGTCCAAGAAAGAGGAGGGTTTAGCAGAGGATTTCACAATGGATGAGTAAGGCACCCTATGGTTCAAAGGTCAAATTTGTGTACCGAATGAGAAGGAGCTTAAGCAGCTGATTCTTGAGGAAGCTCATGATTCTAAATACTCAATTCATCCGAGAAGTGCCAAGAGGTATCAAGATCTTAAAGGAAGATTCTGGTGGCTGAACATGAAGCGTGAGGTAGCAGAGCATGTTGCATTGTGTGATATGTGCCAGAGGGTAAAGGCGATGCACCAAAAGCCCACGGACTGTTGCAGCCACTGAGGATTCTAGAATGGAAATGGGAGAAAATTGGAATGGATTTCATCACTGGGTTGCCCAAGACTCAGAGAGGCTATGATTCGATATGGGTCATCATTGATCGATTAACCAAAGTTGCTCACTTCATCCCAGTAAAGACAACCTATTCAGAGACCGACAGCGAGTTGCATATGTCGAGGATTGTGTGTTTGCATGGTGTGCCCAAGAAAATTGTGTCAGATCAAGGTACCCAATTTACTTCAAGATTTTGGGACAAGTTGCATGAAGCAATAGGGACTTGCTTGAATTTCAGCACCGCTTATCATCCGTAGATAGATGGCTAGACAGAAAAAGTTAATCAGATTTTAGAGGACATGTTGAGAGCTTGTGCGATATCTTACGCTACATCTTGGGATAAATGCTTGCCATATGTAGAGTTCAGTTATAACAATAGTTACCAGGCTAGTTTACAGATGTCACCATTTGAGGCCTTATATGGTCGTGCCTGTCATACCCCGTTGAATTGGAATGAAATGGGAGAGCGTTCAGTGTTTCGGCCTGAAATTCTCAAGGAGGCTGATGAGCAAGTTGCCATGATCAAAGAAAGGTCGAAAACATTTTACTAAGATAAAAGAGTTGATACGACAATCGCCACGCGATTTGAGTTTTGAACCTAATGACTTCGTGTATCTCAGAGTTACTCCCCTTAAAGGTGTAAAAAAATTGCATGCCAAAGGGAAGCTTGCACTTAGGTTCATTGGGCCGTTCAAAATCTTGAGCCGCCGAGGAGAGGTTGCGTATCAGTTAGAATTTCCATAGTCATTGGCAGGTGTGCATGATGTGTTTCATGTGTCGCAGCTCAAGAAATGTCTTAGAGTGCCAATAGAGCAGACGCCGTTAGAAACAATCGAGTTGCAAGAAGACCTGACTTACAAAGAACAGCCGATCAAGATTCTGGATGTAATGGAGCGTAGGACCAGAAATAAGCCTGTTCGCTTTTGTAAAGTCCAATGAAGCAACCACTCAGAGAGCGAAGCAACCTAGGAGCGCGAAGAGGACCTGAAGTCAGAATTCCCAAACCTGTTCTCTAGATAGCCCTGAATCTTGGGGTCGAGATTCTGTTAGGGGGGAGGTTTGTAACATCCCAAATTTTAGCCTTTTTGAATTAGTTAATAGTGTTTATTGCCCTTTGAGTAATTTTGGAATTTTCTGGATTTATTGGATTTTTTCTGGAGTTTATTTGAATTATTTTAAATTAAGTATATTAACCTTTTGCCAAAAACTAATTATATGTAGATAAATTTAAAATAAAGTTTTTCCAAAAAATATTTTATTTGAGTCCAAAATGTCTCAAAATATTTTTGAGATTTTTCATGGATTTTTCCTGGTGTTTTTAGTTGCTTAAATAAATCAAAAGTATTTTCGAATTTATTTTAATTAGAAAACCCAAATAGCTCAATGAACAAGATGGGCCAAGCCCCAAGACTGTGTGTGTCAAGTTCGTCTGCAATGCCCATGTTCTAGAAGCCGTTGCGCCGACCGTTGGATTTCAATCCAACGGATCCCCGTCGCCGCGTGAAACCCTAGCGCCCTGTAGTCGTTGGATTCAAATCGTGCGACCGACGTCCGTCGGGCCAAATCAAAACCCTAGACCAAATCGCAGCCGTTGGATGTTGTGGGTGGTTGAGATCGTATCGTGGTAGGAGTGCATCGCAGCCATTGATCGCCGATCGGATAGCCGAGGGTCATCGTGTCCGCGTCGAACTCGGAACCGCGCCGCCGTGTCATCGCCAAACTCGGGATGCGTGTCCGTCTCCCGCACGCCTCTCGAGGGCTATTTAAGTCGCCGCCTCGTGCACTTTGAGCTCACCGGAGTTCGCCTCGGTTCTTCTCATATCCTGCCGTCATCAAGCCATGAACCGCCGCACCGACCCCCGATCCAAAACCGTCAAGTCACGCCGCGTCGGAAGGAGAAAGCCTCGTCGCTGTCTTGCTGCCGAATCGTCGCCGCCGAGGTTGTCTTCCCTAACCTCAGCCGAGTCTCGCCATCGCACCACCATCAGCAAGATCAAGCCGCGTCAACCGTTGGATCGTCATCGGACCGTCAGGACCATGCCACGTTGCCCCGTGGTATAGTAAACGCCTCGGGTATCTCTCGCCGTTCGATCAAGGGTGAGCGATCAGGATCGGGCCGGGCTAGATTGTGATCCACCATTGTTGGATCGGATCGGGTGGTCATCCTTGCGCCGCGTGGCCAGGGTTTGTGTTCGTCGGATCCGATCTGAGCGGTGACAGGACCAATCGCATCTAGACCATTAGATCTAGGACGAGCAAACTAGATCGTGTTTCGGATCGAAGCAATCATGTGGTGACGCGTGGCTACAGTTTTGCGCAAACTACAGAATGTTAAGAGTTCTAACCCTAAACCAAATATCCCAAATCATAAACTTTTGTGCAAACTATAGAATGTTAGACCTTCAATACTTAGTAAGCTGTGCAAAACTGACTCAGAAATAACTGATAAACTTTAGGCCTCTTAAATTGCAATCCACGCTCTGCCTCACAACTTTGACTTTAAAATGTTAGCATTTTATTTTGGTGTCAAACTTTTGGTACACCGTACCTTTTTTAGCTACAATGTGGTGTCTTGAGGAACTATTATTGATAGATTTTGTGCTATCTATTTCCTCTAACGACTTTCCATGACTGCCCAAGAGCTATATTACACCTGGATAGCCTTACCCACTAAGACTTGGAAGTCGTGGATGTCGAGGGCGGTAAGTATCCACTTGATTTCTTCATACAGATTTTCTCTAAAATGTTCAATTTTCCTCACTTCAGTGGTGACTTCGAAGGTGGTGTAGCGAGATAGGTAGTTAAAGCGATAGAGATACTCCATCGCTGTCATGTTTCCTTGGTGAAGGTCAAGGAATTATCTCCTTTTAATTTCCACAAGACTCGCGAGATGTGAGCCCGATGAAATGCATCCTTGAAAGCTTCCCAGGTAATGACCTGGTCTTGCGGGATCACGACCTGATGGTTTTCCCACCATGCTGCTACAGCTTCTTGCAACGGGTAGGATATATATATAACTTTCTCTTGGTAATTGCATTGTGAAATGACCAACTTGCCTTTGACGGCATGAAGCCAATCATTGATGTCGAGAGGGTTTGAGAACATTGAGAACGACAGAGGCCGAGTTTTCAGAAACTCACCCAATTTGAATTGATGCGGGGCGTCACCATTCCCACCTCTGGCGATAGCTGGGTCAAGGTTGGTAGTGTTTTACACCATTTGATGGAGAAGAAAGGTGTGCGTCTGGCGACTTTGTTCAACCATGGTGGCACTTATGCCATGGTTGGAGGTCTTGGCAGTTGTTCTTCTGAAGTGGCTCCTTGGGGGAGGTGGAGAATCATGACAATTGCCACGTCGTGATGAGGATGCCCAAGCTACATGCTGGGGATTTGGTTGGACTAAGGTAGGAAGAGCAATCCTCGGAGACTGAGTATCTTGCATGGCCTCACTCTCGAAAAGCTCGTTAAGCGATCTTGTCGTAATCATCTTGCAATGATATTTATTTAAGATAAGGTTATTCGGATGAAGTTCTGCTGGGTTACAAGGCAACTTTCCATTCATTAAAATTTTAAACTACTAGAATTTCTACAAATTTAGAGGAGAGGTGAAGTTATATGGAATTATTTTAATCTAGGGTTACTTTTTGTTCATTAAAGTGTTCTTTAATTAAAGATTCCATTATTAATGATTGTCTCATCGCGCAAACTTTAGCCTAAGGGCTAAGCAATCACAAGAGTATCCTGGGAAGCAGTACAAGGACATTAAAATCACGAAATTCAATAACCTAAAATATAAGTACTAGTATGTGGGGGTTCTTAGAATTTTTCCTTTTGCCAGCCTAGCCTAATATATCCTTATTCGACCTAATGGTGCGGGTTCTTCATGGAGTAGGACCTTCGGGCTTTTACTTCCATCATATCAGAGGTAGCAAAGTGTTATGTCTATTTCTTAAAGCTGTTGACGTAGAGGTTATAGTCCTTGTTGATTGGATAAGAAGGGTAGCAACGACATACTGAAGTCGAACAATGGCTGGGAATTATTTTTAAGGAAAGAATAATTTTTAGAAATCAAAATGACGTTAGGGGTAAGAGTACGAACTAAGGAAGGAGGAAAGAATATCAATGACTACATTTTACAAATATGGTAACTTTTGGAAGATAATTTTTGAATTTGGCCATCTTAATACTATCGACCATTCTATATAGGGTTTAACCTACAGTCAGTATGGGTTTGATACCAACTGTAATAACCCTCCTTTTTGGTATAGAATCTATACAAAGAAGGATGATCTATGTGAATACAGTATTAGTCCCATGATTAGTGGCTAGTACACACATTTACAACAATTAATAACACATCCATACTCAATATTACATATGGTAATGTTAATTTATACAATAAGGTCGTACAAAGCAGAGTATATTGTAGTGAAAAGAAACAAAAGTCTTGTATTGTGCCCATTCAACCCACAGGAAACTGACAAGTTATAAACCCTAGAAAATCGCATCATCGAGATTCCTCAGATCTCATGCAAAATTTTATATAAACTTTTATAGAATTAAATAATACATATATTAAGCATAATTCAAAGATACAAAATAATTTCAAATAAATTCTACAAAATTCTAAAAATTTAGAAAATCCATAAAATGTACAAATAACAATAATAAAAAATTTTGAGCAAAAATTTGGGATGTTACAAACTACATGTGTAAATGATACGTGGGACCTCTGCTGAATAAAAGTTTGGCACATCTAAGTATTTCTAGGAATTAAATACTAATCTTAACTTTGTAAAACTCACTTAAGGAAATGTAGCGAACTTTGGCTTCTCTCTTCTCTCATGCAGCCACATCACCCTTATTGTTCACAATATTTGGATAAAAATTAAGTGTCACAAATGTTCCTTTTTTTGCATTGTCGTCTAGTTCTTTTAGGCTCTACTATATTCCATATTGATTTACTCGAATATTATAGCCAACAAATTGATTTCTAAAAATTTCTTTTACAATGCATAGGGTATCCAACTAGCATATACTAAAGTTGGGAAAATTTGATTATACATAGCAAACAGTTGGTTCATTCCATAATTGTAGTGTGCCACATTGTTTTATCCTACATTTCTCTTGTCATAGATCCATTTTCTAGCCAAAATTTGCCAGGGTGAGATAACGTGGAGGTCAACCCATGGATGCATGATGAGTATTTAACATTTGTTAGGCTTATATCGATTTGTATGAGTTTGTTTTGGGTTTGAAAAACTGAATTTGTGATTTTAGGTTGTTGTCGGTGTGCTATTATTTACATGTTACATATTATGTTGAGCAATGCTATGTGATATTTTGCTTGTCTAAGATGGTTACAAGATTCCGGAGCTAGGTCATAATGAGGCAGAGGAGATTGGGATTAGACTAAGAAAGCTGAAGTCTAGATGATCAAGATGACACTGGAAGATGACAAGACCATCTAGATGATCAACCATTGATGAGGTTTCTTGAGGGCCAAGCGGGTCATCTAAGGGTGGAGGTTGCTCCTACCATGTATGAGTAAGGGAGTGAATTTCAACCCTTAATAAGGTTTCTTGAGGGCTAAGAAGGTCATCCATGGGTGGAGATTGCTCCTAATATGATATAAATAGAGGGTTGGAGGGATACCTCCATGTAGGGATGAAAATGGAATTGAAACAATTGGTAAATGGTTGTTCCATTTTCATTCCATATTTTTTATCGGTAATGGAAACGAAATCGAAAACCCCAGAAATAGATGCTGACAGACATGGATGTGGAATGGAACGGGGCGAATGCGGAAATGAAAGCAAAAAAATTTCACAAGAATATAGGACATGATGTATCTAAATGTGCCAACTTTAAATAAAAACTAGATGCGTATGTGCAGTGCCATGCCGTGCGCGTGTGACGTTAGACTTTGTGAACTATTTAGTTTGTCAGCCATTCCTTAGTAATGTTATAAACCAGAAGAGGATAACATTAGGAAATTTTGAAATGCAAAGCTTAGCTTTGCACTAATCTTTGTGGAATTGTAGACCACACATACTTTTATGCCTGGATTTAGCCATATAGGTTAGGTTACACTCTACTAATCCGATCAAGAATCTTGTGACTCGATGTATCCTGGGATCATAATCCATTTATTTTGTACAGGTCTTTGAACATGAAGACAAGATATTAACCAGAGTTTTATGATGCATGATTTGCAAAATGAGTAAACGCTACATAATCTAAGGTAAGAGATATCAACCAGAGTCAGGGCCCTAGGCAATTCATCAAAACTCAAAAGTGTTAGAATAGTTAGACCATCAAGGTCAAGATACAAGCCATGCTTAGGAGTATCATCTAGCGCTTGGAATTCGACTCGTAGGCCCACTGATGCTATTGTATCATTGAAGAATTTTGATATGTATTCCCCTCACATTCTTGATAGAGTCCATAGCATTATATTTGGATAGCAGTACTAGAAAACTAACAGAATGAGTACCCATGCCATCTCATAGTGGTTAGCATTACAAAGTAAGTGTAGACAGTTTTTTGTGCACAACAATTCCCAACCTCAAGTATTGGCAAAGAAGCACTTTAAATCCTTGTTCTATCATGTAATATGCACAAATCGTTATGCAAAAAATTGAAAATAATGCGTCCTTGTATTAATATACAATCTACAATCAAACATGTTATCAGATTCAACCTAGAATCAAGTCGCCGATCCGTCTCAGAATAAATCTAAAACAGTAGACCAGAATTGCAAAATGTGCATAGTCTAATAGCAAATGTTCACAACATTATAATGGCAATTGGTTCCAATTGTAGTAAGTCTCAATGACAGATTGCACAGATGAGAGGAGTTTAGCTAGTTATTAGTTGAAATTTCATCTAGTGATAGATCAATCAATCAGAGGGGCATTGAGACTTGAACACTATAGTATACTACACAGTAGTAACTGCCAATGGAATGGCAATATGGGATAGAAATATACTCATAGCATAGTAGCATATGGAAGGGAAGGGAAAGCACCTGTTAAGGAGGCGTGTCGTCTTGGCCCAGAGGAAGAGGACAGTGAGGAGGAGGAGGAGCACATTGGATGCAAAGGAGAGTAGCGTGTAGCCACCAGATCTGAAGAGTAGCCAGGCAGAGACAATGGCCACCAGGATGGGAGGATGAGAGGGGTGGTGGCGGCTTGGTGGGGGCGATGTGGACAAGGGGGTTGTGGCATTGCGGTGGGGGCGACATGGACGAGGCGGGTGGTAGCGGCGCGGTGGGGGCGGCGTGATGGGCGTCGCTGGTCAGGAGCTAAGAGTGTGAGCTTGAGAGTTGACTAGGGTTGCATTTGCCTCCGGTTGGGGCTTCGGTAATTTAGTGCTTGACTGCTTGGTGGGCTGGCCAGCTGGGCTTTACCGCTTGAAGCACTTGACCGATTAACCTGGGCCTAGTTGAGTTCAGAAATTCCGATTAGAACTATATGGAATTTCCATTCCGTTTTCGTCAAAACTGGCTCTCCCATTTCTGTTTCCATTTTTGTTTCCAAAAAATTTTTTGTTTCCATTTCTGTATCGACACTTTCCGTTGCCGTTTCCCTCCAGAATGGTCGGAAAGTTTTCGTATCGTTTTCATCCCTACCTCCATGCAAATCTGAGAGAATGATTTTTTTTGGTTTTCATATGCTCTTTTGAGTTTTGCCCACCAAGAAGTGTGGTTTGTAAGTAATGTAAGATCCTAGTTCATTTATGTTGTAAAATTTATTTTATTTCTTGTATTTTTGTTTGATTCTTTCTTGCAACTTGATTTTTACTTTCCCTCCTTCTACTTGTTGTATTTCTATCGGGTCTAAGATGTGTAAGAGGTTGAAAAATTCATTTAGAACATGTCTCAATCCAGCAAGATCCATTAGAACTTATTCTTGCTCAAGTTGTGATTGCAACGTCAAGTTTTTGAGATAAAATTGTTGTTTTTAGTGCAGCTTGAACCTTTTCAATGAAAAGGTTGAGACTTTGAGCTTATTCTTGCAATTACTTTTAAATGATAGTTCTAAGATCATTTTCTAGTTGTAGTTCATGTTTCATCAAGTTTGGATAGGTTGAACTTGAGTTATTGAAGCTTCCTTGCAGTATAGATGTTAAGCTAGATAGGTCTCTTATTTGAGTTTTGCTTTAAAATTGATTTTCAAATCATGACCTTGAGGACCTTATTTTTCTATATGTCAAGTTTCATCAATTTTGGATGAGCAGATCTAGAGTTATTGATGTTTCTTGATGCTCAAGTTCATGAAATTTCTGTTTTTGTGCAACAAGAATGTTGAGCTAGATATGTCTCTCATTTTGGCTTTATTTTAAAATTCTTTTTGGAATCATGATCTTGAGGTCCTTATCTTGATATGTTTCAAATTTTAACAATTTTGTACTAGTAGAACTAGAGTCATGCGCGTTTCTTGATAAAGTTTGGACAAGTAGATCTAGTTTCTTAAATTCTTACTCCATTCATTTTGGTCTTGGTGTTCTTGAACCTATTGCTTGATCCATAGCACTAGTGTTCTTGAAGAAATTCTTGAGAGGAAAATTTTATTTAGCTCCTATTCAACCCCCCTCTAGTCGCCAGTTTTGGTCCTTCAGCCGGCTTTGTCACATTTTTTGCATAAATTTGTGGCAATGTGTGTGCTAAGCGACTAAAAGCTTGTCTTTACCATCAAGAACATTGGTCTCTTTTTTGGAGTTCTTGATGGGTAGGGAAAGGAAGAAAATAATAAAATTATGAAATTAAATATATCCACTAACCTAGCTAAGTGAGATGGCATGAATGTCCATGCATTGATTCATACATGCATGGGCAGTTAGTGCAACAAAAAATGATGGACCAATGGCACATAGGGCAACAAGGGGACAAAAATAAATTTGTGAGAGGGAGAGGAGGAGGTTGTTAGAATAAAAATAAACTTTATTAATAGTTAATTTGTTTGTTGGGATTATTTTTCCTAGGTTTTGTTAGAGATCTTTAAGGAGAAAAAAGGGGAAGTGATTAGTTTGCTAGGGAGGTGGTATCATCCTCTATCACCCACACCTCGTTTATATTACTAGGTGAGTGTTTGTGCATTGCCACTATTGTGCTTCTTTCTCAATGATGGCAACACTAGATCTGGCATCACACTCCCTGCCGGTGGTTAGATCCAATGTACCATAGCCATGCCATAGTCAGATCTGCTCTTCCCAAACTGTGCCACCACTAGATCCGCTCAACCCTAGCCACCCTTCGTGGTTCTTTCCCAATGATGGCACTACCTCATGTAGCTCAGCAGTTAGATCGAGTGCATTGTGGCCTGCCTCGGCCTATCGTCCTCTTCAAAGACAATGGTGGCATCGAGGCAGGTGGCTCTTCCATCCCATCATCCCCCAATGATGATAGTAGCGAGGCCTAGCGATGGTGTGATGCTCCTATTGTAATAATGACATGGCGACGGTGGCGGCAAGGTTTGGTGATGGTGTGACATTGTGCACCCATCCTATCCTGGCGAGCCCATGACCACAAGGGACAATGTGCTAAATGTGGGTGCTGAGGGACTAAAGGACGAGAAGGATGACTTGCACCAGGCACCTGGCAGCATTAGCGGTAACATTGATGTGGCCACATAGGCGATGGCATCTTTCAGGAAGAAGAAGACATTCGTGACAAGCTACTTCCTAGTGATGTTGGTTCAGTTTATTGGGGTGAGTTTGTTAGTATTGTGGTTATAGACCAAATAGTAGAGAATGGAGGGTCCTCGGTCCAAAATCCCTCCTATGAAGGGGGTATCGTTCAGGGATCCCAGGATCAGTTGGGGGATGAGTTAGATGCTATAATAAGCTATTCTTTCTTTTGAAAAATGTTCTCCTTCTTTACAATCTTTGAGCCAGGGGATATTTGTAGTGCTCATGCTGGCTAGAGGTGAAGTTACTGCCATATCCCTATAAAGTAGCTATGGTGCTAGGGGCCTGTCAGTATTTTCACCCGCGGTAGCTAGGCCATGGGTGTCATGATGCCCTTCATGCTTGTTCATCCCTCGAAGGTAGTTGCCCCTTCGGCCTTGCCTCTTCGATTGATCCTGTGACACCGTCCGAAGGTAGGTGTGTGAGGTGACTCAAATTGGTAAACTCCTACCCAATGAATTTTTCCTTCAGCAGGGGAATTAACCCTTGGAAGGCTTAAATTAGCTAACTGATTATCTGGCAAAGTGACACTAAAATACCGATTTCTTATTTCCCTAAATCTCTTAATATAATCTGTAACCAATTCCTCAAATTTCCATCAGACAGAACTTATAAATAAAAAATCCTAAGCTCCAAGCTTTTAGAGAAAAGTACTTGTGGAACGGGCTTTCCAAATCGGGTCCAAAAATTGATCGAATTCAAGAGGAAGCTTGTGAACCATGTAAAGGCAACTCTTGGCAAAGATAGAGGGAACAACCTAATCTTTAATCCATCGAACTGAGCGGCTTCACCGCATTGCACGATGAAATGTCCAACGTGCTCCAAAGTTGTGGTAGAGCCATTCCTGAGAATTTTGCAAAATCAAGAACTTTGAAGTTATTAGGGTAAGACATCCGATCAATATAATCAAGGTATGGCTTCCATTAGCCAGTAATCTTTCCTTTAGACTGTATGCCGAATTGGTCTCGCAGTACCATAACAACCTGATCGTGCCAATTGACTGTATTGGCTGATAAGTTGTTGGAAGTTTGCTAATTACGTTCATAATTGGCATTTAGCCCCCTGGGCATAGGCTCAGGTTGACATGTTGCCTAAGTCGATGGGAACTGATAAGGCTGTTCATAGCCTACGTTGGTCGTCCTAGTGATCGGCTCTGGTACTGGAACAAAGTGTTTTGAGTATGTTACAACCTTATATGGGGCCATATTCCTATACGGAATTGGCTTGGTGTACTGTGGGCGCATAGGGGTTTCAACTGGCTATGGAACCGATTGGGGGAAGGTGTAAAATGGAGCTAATAGTGGTACGTTGGCTAATGCATCTAACTTAGTGGTATTGATATATGCTTGATAATGTATAACTCCACTTGTATGAGGATCTCGCGGCAATATGATGGTCAGTTGGGTTGGCATGATGGTAGGAGTTGTAGACGACAACTTAGGATCGACTACTAACACCGAGTTCTGCGTGCTTGGCACTACTGAATAGACTGGGTAATTCAACAGAGTTTGCATTGGATCGAACAGACTCGTGGCTGATGCAACTCTTCAGCTATGGTTTTAACATTGTTGGTGATCATTGGTTTAAGAGTTGTTATCAATGTTGACGACTGATTGATCAAGACATGGTGTACAGATTAATTAATCATAGCAGATAATTCAGCTTGTACATGCATGTATCGACTTACCGATGTATCGGTAGTCCCTGTGTCACCGAGGGGATTGACTGACGGTAATACGGTCTTTTGGGTGACACCACGTCGAGTTTTCTAATAGTAACTCAACATCATCTCTTCGAGCATGACCTTCCGATCCTCGATCTTCTTGCTTTGTTCTGGTGTCAAATCATCCATTATTGGGATGATTATTGCCTCAGTGTTGATGTCGGATGGTGGAATTGATTTTCTTGAAGAAGACATCGGCTCCCACAGGGCATGCCAAAAGTATGTTGGCAGTGAAAAACATGACGAATGATTGATTGCTCAAACACACGCGAACACCGAGTTCAATTCTAGTTCAAGGTGTGCCAGCCGATGTCATCCTGCAATTGGCAAGATTGATGGAAAATACACTCAGAGCCCATCTAACGTGATGATCGACAAGGATTTGAATAGCTATTCAAAGCCAATTAAATCGAAAGTAATGATAAGTCTAAACAATTTATTTGAGTTGATTAGATGGTTGATAAGAAAAAGTAATACGCAATAAGATCAGAGAAAACAAAACCTGGTGTAACCAGAGAAGATGAACAATCGATGATGTACAACTTTATTGATCAACGACGAATTACAAGAGATATAAATTACAAGGTTGCTCCTAGTTGATAGAAAAAATAGATAAAAAGTAGATATAAGTTGTTTGATTGATTGATGTTGGAACCCCTGCTTGACTCGCATCTAGTCCCTTTTATATTATGCAGGCTGATTATATTCTTCTTCGATGCATTGTCAATCATAATTCGTAATGGCCTCAACCTCCTGTAGGTAGAATTGATATCGGCTATTATTCTAATTTTACCTCAACTTACCCCCTTTTAGTCAATATCAGTAAAAAATATCCAATTTTATTTTTAGCCTAACAAATTGGTCATACTATGCCAAATTTTGATGCTAACACCTTGGTAAAAAAATTGTTTGTGTTAGTTGTCTTATTTACGTTTTCATACTTACATTATTGTATTTTATTTCCTAGCTCACTTGAATTGTGCTGGATTGAAACTAGATTATAAAACATCACTAGAAATCTTAAACATTTAGGTTGGACTAGTAAAAAAAATTAAAATATCAAATTACTAGTAAAAAAATTAAAATATCAAATTAGCCTCAATACCATCGCCCAGGGATCAAAATTTCATTTTTGAGAAAAAACCGGGGTGGGCCGAAATCCGAAATTTCGGTGAAATTTGGAAATTTTGCATGAAATCCATTCAAAATTCAAAAAGCAAAATTCAAATCCGGTTCATTTGGCACCGAAATTTCCGAAATTTCGCCGAAATTACCCGAAATTTCACCCAAATTGCATTGAATGAAAATTGGTTCAAACGATATCAAACAATTTTGAAATTGTTTTTTCAGGTTCCCAACACATTAGAGATATTCTCATAAAATTTTCAGGTGATTATCAGTTCTGTGGATTTTTAAAAAATTGAAACATTGGTACTGTCCCTATCAAACGTTGATCGGCAAGTTTGAACTGGATGAAAAATAGTACAAACGATGTTAGAATATTTTGAAATTTTTTATGGAGATTCTTGAAATATTTATGATATTTATGTAAAAATTTAAGCTGATGGTCAAATGTGAGGAATTTTAAAAATTCAAACATTATTACTGTCTTGGTAAAGCTACCGAGCTACCAGATTCATCCGAATGATAATTAGAACAAACGAGGTTATAAAATTTTGAAAATTTTTCTGGATGGTCCTGAGTCATCTGTAGTATTCTCACAAAATTTTCATATGATGATCAAATGTTATAAATTTTTAAAAATTCAAACAGTGGTACTATCCTGTTAAAAGACCGATGATCAATACATAAATTTAATTTACTAATAAAAAGGTTTAAATTTTTAAAAATTTTACATAAGGGTGAAAAGGAAATGGTTACTATCTCATAAACATTTTGAATCATGATCACACTCCACTGAATTTATAAAATTTTATAAGGCACAAGTGCCATTTATGTTTTTTTCTCTGCTTGATTTTTGAAATATAATACAACAAATTAAGTTCAAGCTTACTGTATTGATAGATTTTATTGAGTAAACAAATAAAGCTGAAATTTTTTGAAAATTTTATAGAATAGTACTAAGGAAATTATTAATCTGTCATAAAAATTTTAGATGATGATCAACTCGAGAAAATTTAGAAAAATCTAACAAGTTTACTGTCCCAATTATGTCCATTCGGTTTTTGATTTTTTAAAGATAATAAATGATATTAAATTATTTTGAAAATTATTTTTGTTTATGATCCCAAACTACTAATGATGGTACCATAAATTTTTCATATCATTATCAAGCTTGTAAAGTTTTTTAAAAATCTGACAAAGTGTTTTGCCTAAATTTTAAAAATCTCAAAAATTAGTTTTTCAACAAATTTTCATGGAAGATCACTTTCTAATAGGTTATTGGACCAAATCCGTGCTCAAACTTAAAAACCGGATTCAAAACCCAAATTTCGTGAAATTATCAGTAGCATTTTCAATTTTTTTGAATTTCTAAATTTGCGGCTTCTACAATCTCTGGGGCGAATCCAAAATTTCACTAAAATTTGATCCTCGCCATGGCGGCCGCCGCCTCAGTAACATCTTTCCCAAAGACCGGATGCCATAATCTACTGGATTTGGACCATTGGGTGGCTCGTGATTTCAATTCTCAACGATAAGGGCTCATAAGGTGGATTGACTTCTCCAGATTTCGAGAATCTGGTGAAGTGAAAATTTTAGCTTCACCGATTCATGAAACTAGAGTCGTGAGTACATTAAGAGTGTTTAGATGGATCATCTAGTTTACATTTTAGACTAAAAATATAAACTTAACTCACTTCATTTTAGCCTATAAATTTTAGATTTCAGGAGAAGCTAGAATCTGGAGCTCTACCAAACAGGCCCTAACTAAAATCGCACTAACTTCTCATCTAACGTCCAGCCATCGTTTCGTGATCGGACCACGTGGATTCAACAAGACGGTCCCAGCCCGTTCCTCTGCCGCGGCCTCGGATCGGATTCTCTAATTCCCAATAGAAAAAGATTACAGCAATGGAGAAGAGAGCGAAGGTGAGCAACGAAGAAGCCGGCGGTGATGGCGTGGCGGGCGAACCTGTCCCGGAGCGTGAAGGAGATCCGCTTCCTCTTCTGCCAGTCCGCCGCCGCCAGCGCCACCACCCGGTTGCAACCACCGGCCCCTCCTACTCGCTTGCTCTCTTCTCTACCCGATCCTCTCTCTCCTCATGTGGTGATGGTTGGTGGATTTGTGATCTGATTGTTTGCAGGGAGTTCGTGAAGAAGAACTACGGGGACATCAAGGCTCGAACCCCGCCCTCGGTCCTCGTCATGAAAGTGCTCGGCCGAGCCCCAGTGTTTGGGCGCCACGCACGCATTCCTCGATCCCATCATTTTCCAGAATCTGAGACCTGCGCTTGCCATGGTTCCGGATGGCCTGATCCTGTGTGGCTTAGCTGTTTCTTGACAATTTTTTTCTTTTGTCAGGCGAAATGTTTCGATTGGAACTACCAGATCTTGTTATCTTGGGAGATCTTAGAAGTAACGACTTAGGACCTGCTCAGGAGTGCCATTGTTCTTCTAGAATTTGTGAGCATTTGAGGTGAGAGGAAATTAGGTGATTAGGGGAAAAAGCTATTGATATACCATAGGGTTGCTCTATCATCGGTAAACTAAGGTCATCCACAGCATGGTGAAAAAGCAACGCTAGAAAGCATCGATGCTGACTGCTGCAGGTAGCGATGCCAAGGACTAAATTACTAGCATTGACACCTAACTGCTCTGGTTCCACGAGCAAGGAAAAAATTATGGGCCCACTTATAGGTGTAATAGGGAAGGGAGATAGAGTGGGATGAGAGAAAATAGAGATGATATTTAATTTAATTGCTGGTCTCACCTTGAGAAAGAATGGAAGCTAAACACGGGAGCTAAAAAACCAAATTTAGTGCATGACTGACTGGCGGTAATGTGGAAAACTTGGTATCACCTACACTTTTCCACATCACTGTCACATCACACAAGTGATGATTTTGCTTTTTCTTCCAGTGTTTAGCACTGATATCACATCATTGTTTCTCATCCTACTTTCTCCCTTCCCCATTTCACCTATAAATTGCCCCATAATTTTTTCTTGGCTTTGGAACCTGAGAAACTGGTGCACCAATGCCAGCATTTTTTCCTTGGCATTGCTACCTCCAGTGTGTAGCATCGTGCTAGAAGCCTTCTCACATTGGTTTTTCTCACGCTTTAGATGGCCTCAAGGCCTATGGTCATGTAGCGAAATATTGTTCAAAATTACCATTGTTTATAGAAAATTTTAAAACTTTCCAGTCCAGTTGCTGGTGTTACATCTGGTCTGCATAGCTGGCTTTGATAGTCAAGATGGTATGTGTTACGAGTCTGCCCGGATCGAGCAGCCTCGAATGCGCGAGTTCCTGGGCGATTCCCTGGACGCGAGAAGTTCGCCACGAAGTCTGCGGAGCAGCCCATGACGCTGAGGTTTGGCTGTTGTCGGAGCCACCGCCGATACTTTGGTTTGTGGCAATCAAGCATCCGATTTTCTTATTTCTTCTCCTCTTAAATAGATTCCTAGAGACAGACCGAATCAACTAAGGATAGCAATCTTAACAAAGTAAATTGACCTGCCAAACCGACTCAACTAGAAATAGAAAGCAAGATACAATACGAATCTGAAACAAGCTTCTAGATAAAGATAACTACGGACTCATCTTTCTTCTTCGCCGCCCTACTCGATCCTCGCCCAAAGATCGTTCAGCGTCTCTTCCGCCGGCTTGCCCACGACATCTGTAAAATACTCTATCAAAGCTCCGGCTTGCATCAATACTCCCCCCTGGAAAACAAGCTTGTCCTCAAGCTTGCAATCAGGATGCGACTTCCGAAGTATCACAACATCCACCTAAGTGGCATCATCAACAGACTCCCCTGTCCAATGGACCAAAAACTGACGCTGCCCGTTCACAAACCGTTGTGCCAATATCTGATGTGGTTCAGCCCTGACCTGTTCGTCAGAAGAGGGCGTGTCCGCTGGCAACGCCGGTGGAGAAGCCAGAGGAATCCCTTTGAACTCTTTGAGAAGGGAAACGTGGAACACATTGTGAATACATGAACCAGCTGGGAGAGCAAGACGATATGCAACCGGGCCAGCGCGGGCTTGCACCGAATAAGGTCCATAAAAACGCGGTGTCAGCTTGTGAAAGGGATTATGCCGGACAGTGGATTGCCGATATTTCTGTAACTTTAACCACACCCATGATCCCACTTCGAATTGAACATCGTGATGGCCGCTATCATATTGTTGTTTCATTCTCTGCTGGGCTTGAGTTAAATGATGCTTGGCAGCTTGAAGCAGAGCATCTCGGTCCACTAGTTGGCAGTCAACCGTATCAACACTAGTGGCCCCTTGTTGATATGGTACCAAGGGCGGAGGTGGCCGACCGTAAACCAACTCGAACGGTGTCATACGGGTAGCCGAATGAAAGGAAGTATTGTAACAAAATTCGGCCCATGGCAGCCACTTAACCCAAGTCGTTGGCTTATCCGCAGTCAAACAAGTAAGTACATCTCGATGGTTCTGTTTACCACCTCTGTTTGCCCGTCAGTCTGAGGGTGATATGCCGATGAAAACAACAAGGTGGTACCACAACGCTTGAACAAGTCTTGTCAGAAGGTGCTGAGGAATACCGGGTCACGATCTGAAACGATTGTCTCCGGAATTCCATGCAATCGAACCACCTGATCAAAGAAAAGATTGGCTACCATTTGTGCTGTTGTTGGCCGTGTGACTGTCATAAAGTGTGCGTATTTCGATAGACGGTCCACGACGACCAAAAGAGCAGTTTTACCCTGAGACATGGGCAACCCTGTAATAAAATCCATAGAGACATCCGTCCACACATGCCGGGGAATTGGCAAAGGCTGCAGCAGGCCACCCGGCGCAAGAGAACTCACTTTGTTGCGCTGACAAATAACGCACTGGCCGATGAAATGTGCGATGGTCTGACGCTGCTTCTCCCAATAAAAGTCGCATCCCACACGGTGAAGTGTTTTTAGCACACCCTCATGAGTAAGGTCATGCACAGAAGCAATAATGGGAGTAATTAAGGGGGAAGCTGCAGGCACAAAGAGGCGGTTGTGATAGTATACCAGCCCGTCACGGCGTTCCCAATGGCCTGATCTCGCCCCAGCTGGGTTGTGCTCGGCACCAGGCGGGGAGCTGGCCTGTTGGAGCGCCTGGCCACGTCATTGCACTTCAGGGTCCTAGTGTAGCACAGTCAGCCACTCCTCCCTCGTGACGTCCTGGCTCGAGGTGATAGCAGCGCACAGTGCGGTGGCACCCGGAACACGAGATAATGCATCGGCCGCCAGGTTCGACTTGCCCGGCTTGTATGCCACCTAGAAATCATATCCCATGAGTTTGCTCAACCAGTGTTGCTGCGGTGGTGTCACCAAAGCCTGTTCTAGAAGGAATTTGAGGCTGCCATGATCAGTGCGGACGATAAACTGATGACCCCATAAATAAGGCCTCCAATGCTGTACCGCCTTTGATAACCCGATTAACTCCCTTTCATATGCAGCCAGCTTGGAGTGGCGATCGGTGAGTTTACGACTGAAGAAGGCAATCAGATGGCCGTGTTGTTGCAAAACAGCGCCAATGCCAACGCCGAACGCGTCACATTCCACCACAAACGGCGCAGTGAAGTCCGGCATTTGGAGAACGGGGGCCGTCAGGAGCCGCTGCTTAAGACCCAAAAAAGAAGTTTCGGCGCCATCGGTCCAGCCAAATTGGTGACGACGGAGCAAGGCAGTGAGAGGCTCGACGACGGACGCATAATCTTTGATGAACCGCCGGTAATAGCCGGTGAGTCCCAAAAAGCTGCGCAAGGCCGTTACTGAGGTTGGACGAGGCCATTCCGAGACAGCTTGGAGCTTGGCGGGGTCCGCAGATACGCCATTGTGAGCAATGATATGGCCGAGATAATGCACACGTGTTTGAGCAAACGCACATTTGGACTTCTTGAGGAAGAGGCGGTGTAGACGTAGCCGGTCAAACACAAAGCGCAGATGCTCGTGGTGTGCCTCCTCTGTCTGACTGTAAACCAATATATCATCAAAGAATACGAGGACAAACTTACGTAAAAAGTCTTGAAGTATCTCATTCATGAGCACCTGAAAGGTCGACGGAGCATTCGACAAGCCGAAAGGCATGACGAGAAACTCAAAATGCCCATGATGTGTCCAAAAAGCCGTCTTGCTGATATCATCCTCATGCATACGGACCTAATGGTACCCCGAGCGAAGATTGAGCTTAGTGAAGAAGCGCGCTCCGCGTAGTTCATCCAGTAACTCTTCCACTACAGGGATGGGAAACTTATCTTTGATGGTGTGTGCATTTAATTCCCTGTAGTCGACACAGAAGCGCCAAGTCCCATATGCCTTTTTGACTAATAAAACTGGAGAGGAAAAAGGTGAGCGGCTTGGATGAATAATACCCTGTTGAAACATCGCGGCACATTGTCTCTCAATTTCATCCTTCTGTTTATACGGATAGCGGTAGGGCCAAACCACCACGGGATTCGTCCCTTCGGCAAGGCAGATACGGTGATCACAGCTTCTGGACGGTGGTAAACCTTGGGGTTCTGCAAAGACGTCGGTGTAGGCCTCAAGGATTTGTTGCACATCAGGAAGGGCAAGAACTTCGGCCTGCAGCACATGAGGACGGTTCTTCGCGCACTATGCAATGTATGGGTACCCCGGAGTGCTGGAAGGACATCGTCAGGTCTTCAAAACTCCATTCAATCTTGCCCAAGGTGCGAAGCCATTGAACGCCGAGAACGATATCAAAGTTATCCAGTGGAATGACGAAGAAAGGTGTGATGAAGGTGTGGTCAGTAATACAGAATTCCACAGCCGGGACCGCTCCCAGACAGGGCAGCTGACCCCCTCCCGCAACCTTGACGTTCAGCGGCGCCGTTGTCGCCTGTGTATCCATCCAATTTGCTGCGTATGTACTCATGAAGTTGTGGGTACTCCCACTGTCGATGAGACCAAGAAACTTCTGTTCCACGAACTGGATCCAGACTTGCATGGTGTTGCCTTGCTTCGGACCCAACACAGCCATCATGGAGAGCGATGGATCCTCGTTGCATTGGTCATCATCTTCCTCGTCAGGGTTTTCCTCCACATCTTCAACCTCCAGGTGAAAAAGCCGCTTGCAATCGGTGGTTGCGGGTGTACATCTCATCACAGTTATAGCAGAGGCCCTTGGCTCGGCGGTCGGCAATTTCATCTGTGCTGAGACGGCGGCGGCTTGGGATGGATGCTGAGCTATCCACCGATCCTGCTGGCGCGAGCACTGAAGTGGTGCGTTGGGCGCCCGAGGCCGCAGAAGTGGTCGCTGCATGCTGCTGGAGGGACTGTGTAGTCCCACGACCTCCTCCCATGCTTGCAACTGGAGGGGAAGTAATTGTGGCGCCAATGGACGATGTGTTGCGGCTGAACGGTGGCCGTGCTCGCAGAGCCCAAGAAATCCCTTGTCTAGCTTTCTCTATCCACAAATCTGGCGATTCGCTTCGAGCAAAGCCAATGGCTTCCGCTAGATCCTCGGGGCGTTCGCGGCGACATCTCGCCGCTATTAGGCCGATGCACTACCGTGAAAGTTTCAATCTGATTCGAACGACTGAGCCGGGGTGTGCAGGCAAGTAAGCGTTGAAACTCGCGAGCGTAATCATCCACTCGGCCGGCTCCTTGTTTCCAATTCACCAAATTGCCCAAGGGGCCAGCCGTGGAGTGCCGCGTAAAACATCGAACGAAAGTTTCCCGGAAGTCTTCCCAAGCAATCCAAGGTTCCTCTAATTGCCAATTATCCAGGACGTCCTGAGCCTCACCCTGAAGATGAAGAGCCACCACTTCCACGTATTCCTCCTCCGAATCGTGCATGTGAAAAATCGCTCGCACTTACGTAGCCATCCGAGCGGATCCTGCGCACCATCATACTCCGGAAGTTCAAAACGAGGTGGCCGAGGCACCCACCGCCTGTTGTTGTCGGCGAGCCGATCACGACCCCCTTCCTGACACCAATGCTCGGGTTCGCCACGCGTATATCGGCATAACACCGCTGGTCTCCTCACGCCGCCGATAAGTATTGCCAGCGGCAACAGATTGTTTGCACCGACGCGTCTCCGTCTCGGGTGAAGCCGGTTCCTTGCCCTTGGCGATCAGCCCTGCCATCATTGTTTTCATCTGCATCAACTCGCCCAGCATGGTCTTCATTTCCTTCATGTCCGTTTCCAATTGGCCGTCGCCGCCGCCAGGCCATGAGATCGAGACCGTGGAGTCTGATACCAACTTGTTACGAGTATGCGGATCGAGCGACCTCGAATGCGCGAAGTTCTAAGCGATTCCTCGACGCGAAGTTCGCCGAAGTCTGCCGAGCAACCCGCGACGCCGAGGTTTGGTTGTTGTCGAGCTACCACCGATACTTTGGTTTGTGGCAATCAAGCGTCCGATTTTCTTATTTCTTCTCCTCTTAAATAGATTCCTAGAGATGACTCGAATCAACTAAGGATAGCAATCTTAACAAAGTAAATTGACTCGCCAAACCGGCTCCAACTAGAAATAGAAAGCAAGATACAATACGAATCTGAAACAAGCTTCTAGATAAAGATAACTACGGACTCATCTTTCCTTCTTACGCCACCCTACTCGATCCTCGCCCAAAGATCGTGTTCGGCGTCTCTTCCTGCTGGCTTGCCCACGACGTCTGTAAAATACTCTATCAAAGCTCCGCTTATATCAAGATGGTACTAGCACTTGCCCAATTCAACCATCGGTGAAGGGCCTTGTTTTGAATTTGCTTATGGTATATTTTACACTCAACTTTACACTTTTGGCCTAACTCTCTCCTTTACAATTTCTATCTAGTAATCCAACCCTTGCATTTTTAAGTTTGGTTTGCCCTCATCGTAATGCTCCGAGATAGGTAAACTATCACTCATTAATAGCATTATTTATTCAATTTCTAATGTGTATTGTAATTGAAATAGTAAAGCAAATACAATGAAGTATGCATTCAAAATAAGGACAACTTGCTACAACCATTTTGTTGACTCAACTACTCAACATAAACTCATTTCACAACGCTAACTAAATGGAATTAATACATGATTGCTAAAAATCTGAAAGACATGATAACTGTGGATGTTTGATCAAGTTTGAGCTTATTAGATAAGCTAATATAATCCCAATTTTGGTAACTATAATAAGCTATTTGGTTGGAAACTTGAGCCTTTAGTCAAAAGATAATGGGGTGACATCATTCTTTTTCCACTAATTGCGAAAGTTGCAGGATTATTTGAGTGTCTTAGAATACTAAGGGGTGAAGATCCCATCTTTCCAAACCCCAACTTTATGAGTAGATAAAATTCTGGGCTGAAGAAACAAAAGAAGAGAGTCAGATGCAATTGGGTGTGAATTCTTTGCATGCTGAACAAATTCTGTGCGGTTGAATGAAGAATACAACAGTTTTGATGGAATTGGTTCATGTGCCCAAGGCAAACTCTTCTAGGAAACAAATGAGGAGAAATTTTGCTGCAATGCCAATGTTTCTAATATGTGCTGGGATCTCTGAGATAAGTTTGGAGTGAGGACTAGTATACCAATATCACCTAAGCCAATCTTAATTGAAGGCATTTTTTTGTTCTTAATTGTAAGAAATAGAGATCCAGGGGAGCTGAATCTAATCCTCCACAGCCAAAATGTCATAATAAGCTCCGGTTCATCCTTACTTTAAGGTTGTTTTACCAATAACATATGTTGAAGCTTGAACAAAGTCCTGTTTGGGGGATCTTAGTTTCCTCTAGAAGATGGCAGATGGCTTTCTCCAAGAAACCAGTGGAGAGGGGCTTAAGCTTCTTAGTATAAACTATAAAATGAGCTTAAGCTTCTATGAGAAGTCTGATAGTCCCTGTTTCGAGGAGCTTAAGCTTCTGGTGGCTTTATGTTGAATCTGAAGGCCCCAAACAGGCCCAAACACATTCTAAGCTTAGCTCATCATAGATGGTCCTTGTTATGGGTGTGGGTCCAAGGTCCAACAAGGTAAGAGATCATGCGTGCATGGCAGTAGAGTAGCCTTCAAGTTATCTCTTCTAGTTATTTAGCAAGTTATCATTTAGTTAAGATATTTCCTTATCTCCAAGATTAGATCCCGATTCTTAGGGATTAGATAAGATTGTCTCGTTTTAATTTGATTTGGATTGTTAGGAGCTTGGACTATATAAGGGCTCATGGATATGTAGCATTTCTCTTCTATGAGAAATAATATCAAAGAGTCATTAAACTATCTCCCTCCTATCCTCTCCGTACCCTTGGGGTGAGGCCCCACACCTCCAACTTGGTATTAGAGCAGTCAATCCTTACCTATGGCTTTTGTTGCTGTTGTTAGGGATTGCAGCATGCTATTCATTATGGGCCCCAATGGGCTAGAAATACATCAACCAAGGTAAATGAAAATAAGCAAATAAACCCCTATACATATAGCTAATCTAACACCCCCCTCAAACTCATGGTGGGTCTACAACACTGAGTTTGGAGAGATAAAAACAATGTTGCGCTTTAGTCTGTGCTTTGGTGAAGAAGTCGGCAAGCTGAAGCGACGAAGGCACATGACGAAGAGTAACCACCGATGAGCGAACGTAGTGAGCATCGACGCCGATGTGTTTGGTGAGCTCATGCTTCACCAGATCACGGGCAATGCTGATGGCGCCAGTGCTATCGAAGAAGACGGTTGTCGGAGTAGAAACAGTCACACCTGTGTCGAGAAGAAGCCACCGGCAAGTCACCTCAAGCGATAACGAGGCGTGGCATGGAGCTCAGCCTCGGTGCTAGAGCGAGAAACAGAAGTCTAACGCATTGTCTTCCAAGAGATCAAGGAAGATCCAAGGAAGACATAGTAGGCCGAGACGGACTTGCGATCGGCAGGATCGCTAGCCCATGTAGCATCTGAGTAGGCCCAAGTCAGAGACAATCGAGCCGGGAAGAACAGTTCTGATCGACTATACCACGAAGGTAGCGAAGAACCCGAAGGAGGTGACCGTAGTGCACACTGGTGGGAGAGGCCATAAACTGACTATGGATGTGCACAGCATGAGACACGTCCGAACGAGTGAAGCCAAGGTAGACAAGACTCCCAACCAGGTGACGGTAGCGAGTGGGATCAGCTAGAGGAACCTCATCAGTGGCTCGAAGCTGAAGGTGAAGCTCCATCGGAGTGTCGCAGATCTTGTCATCAAGAAGGCAAGCACGAGCAAGAAGCTCCTGGATGTACTTACGCTGAGAGAGGTAGGAGCCTGTAGGCGTGGACTCAACCTCAATCCCCAAGAAGTACCAAAGAGGGCCCATATCGACATCCAAATCGCCACCGAGACGCACCTTAACAAAGGCAATAAAGTGAGAATCATCTCTAGTGATGAGCATGTCATCAACGTAGAGGAGAAGGGTCCGACCACGAGGAGAGGTGTGGACAAAAAGAGCAGGGTCATGCTGACTGGGAACAAAACCAGCAGCCATAACAACAGAGGCAAAGCGCCAAACCAAGCACGAGGGTCGCTTGAGGCCATAGAGAGAGCGGCAAGGCGACGGACGTGACCATCGGGAACACTGTAGCCAGGAGGTGGGTGCATGTAGACCTCCTCACGCAACTTGCCGTGAAGAAAGGCATTCTTCACATCGAGCTGAGAGATGGTCCACCAACGAGCAGAAGCAACAGCCACAAGGGAGAGGACATTTGTCTTGTGGGCAACTGGAGAGTACGTCTTGCTGTAGTCACGACTGTGCTCCTGCTGAAACCCACGAGTGACAAGGCGCGCCTTGTGGCGCTCAAGGGAACCGTCTGAGCGAATCTTGATCTTATAGACCCACTTGCATGTGATCGGGTGGCGGTGGAGGTACAGGGGACAAGATCCCAAGTACTAGTGCGCTCAAGTGCAGCAAGCTCCTCAGCCATCGCAAACTGCCACTCAGGATGAGCAACAGCATGGCGGTAAGAGGCAGGCTCAGAGGAGGTGATGATGAAGCGTAAACCGTGTCGGTCAGACGGAAATCATGCTTCTATCACGAAGAGTGTACCGTGGGGAAGAAGGGCAGATCCAATCCATTTGAGTCGAAGAGGGAGAAGGATCCAAGGAGGAGGAAGGAGTCCGACGAGAGTAGTGAAAGCGGATAGGAGGTCGAACAGGAAGAAGAGAAGGTGTCCGAGAAGGTGCTAGAGGAGGAACCGAAGTAGGTGCAGGAGGAGAAAGAACAACAGGAGGAGAAGAAGGTATGGTGGGAGATGGAGAGGGTGGTGGAGGTGGTAAAGAGGAAAAACAAGGGACAGTGAAGCGGGTAGGTAGACTGAGAAAGGAGAGAGACTCAAGTAAGGAGGAGGTGTCAAAGGAGGAGTCAAAGGAATGGGACTCGTCAAAGAAGGGACGAGACTCGTTGAACGTGACATCTCGAGAGACTCGAATCCTACGACCAAGAGGATCCCAACAGCGAAAACCCTTACGCTTAGAGTCATAGCCAAGGAAAGCGCACTGCACCAATAGAGCAGTCAGCTTTGTTCGCCACGAGGCTGAAGAAGAACGTAGACAAAACTCCCAAAGGTGCGAAGGTGACTGTACTGAGGGGGTCTACCATAGAGACACTCAACTGGAGTGGCACCCTGAAGAGCAATGGACGGCTGAATGTTGATGAGATAGACAGCCGTAGAGACAGCCTCCGCCCAGAAGTGGGGAGGAACAGAGGCAGCGAGCATCAGTGCTCGAGCAGTCTTAAGAAGGTGACGGTGCTTGCGCTCTGCAATGCCATTCTGCACATGAGCACCGGTGCAAGAGTACTGAGGAAGGGTGCCCTGATCAAGAAGAAACTGACGGAGAGCAAGAGATGTACTACCGCCAAACAGAGTCGTGCCAAACACCGAATGGGTAAGTCGAACTGAGTATGAACCATGGTCGAGAAAGCCTGATAGGCAGCTAATACCTGATCACGAGACTTAAGAAAGTAAATCTAGGTGAATCGAGAATAATCATCAATGAAAATGATATACCAATGATGACCCCCTTTCGAAACGAAGGGGGCTGGTCCCCATACATCTGAGTGTACTAAATCAAAAGGACGACTCGATACAGAATCACTACTAGTGTCGACGATCGGGATCGCCAACCGCAAGAAAGGTGGTGGGGGTCTTGTGTGATATGGGACCCGTGCAGCGCTTCGCTCAAACGAAGGAATGGAATCGATACATCGATGGTCGGGACAAGGTGTCAACGAGCGGGAGACTAAGGTTTATACTGGTTCGAGCCCCTGTGAAGGTAATAGCTCTATCTGCCGCCTCATGGCGGTGATCTTTGTTATGTTTGTTATGCTGTGGATGTGTTTACTCAAGTTAGCAATGGTGATTTCTAGCTCGGCCGTGGTGCGATCGTTGTTGTCTTTGCGTTTGTGCATCTCGGCTTTTATACTCCCCTCTCACAGAACCGCCAGAGAAATCTTCGGATCGTGGCCCTTAATGCGCATTGAGGGTCGTTTGTAACCGTTCCGCTTGCCGCGACTCTGCTCCATCCCATGAGACCACGTCTTGGTAATCGCCCAAGAAATGCACGTCTTAGGGATCCAAGGAAACAACGACTGAGCAAAGGCTGGCTCGAACTCGAGGTCGTGCGGGGCTCGAATTCGAGGTCGTGCGCACTCGAAGGCACAGGCCCCTCAGCCGAGCAAGGGCGTGACTAGGGGCCCCCGAGCTAAGGGCGCCGAATGTGCGTTGACCGCCAAAGGGTTGTCCAAATTTCGATGACTAGGATATGGCGGTTTGTGGTTTTATAAGCTTACTGACCACGACAGGAAGAGAGGTATCAGGAGAGACTTTCCCAAGAACACCACGACTCATCAATGAAGACAGACAGGACTCTGACATGTGACCCAAATGATGATGCCACTGAGCAAAACTGGCGGAGGTCCCGCCACGGTTAGTCGGAGAGGCGGCGGCGGCTGCAGGAGGAGGGAAACCCTAGTGCTCTGATACCATGTTAGGGATTGCAGCATGCTATTCATTATGGGCCCCAATGGGCTAGAAATACATCAACAAAGGTAAATGGAAATAAGCACCCCTATACATATAGCTAATCTAACAGCCGTGGCACGCTATTCCTTTAAAATAGATTAGTTAGATTGTTTTCGTTAAAGATACGATTAGTTAAGATAAGATAATATTAGTTTTCTTTTATGAATTAGTTTCTTAAGCATCAAGTCAAGCTATTCTTATTTAAAGGACATCATTGTATCTTCTTGAATCAACAAAGAAATATATCAAAGAGTCATTAGACTACCTCCCTCTAACTTCTCCCGGCCCTTGGAGTGCAGCCGTCGGCCTTATATGGTCACGCTCCTTGGGTCCAAGGCCATCTTATCCCAGCATGTGACAACTTGGTATCAGAGCCACTTACTATGGCTTTCGGTGCCGCACCATCTCCGTATGCCGAGTTGGAGGCCATCAACAACAAGATGATCTCCATCACCAAGGAAGTGACGGCTGATCTTGTTGACATGAAGGCCATATTGGCCAAGATGCAGAGGAGCCACAACATGTCGTCGTGACTTCCGTGTCGCCTCTATCGCCCATTGGTACGCTGCCAACGCTGCCAGGTGTCGCGCCACCATGTCAGCACCCCACTCCGCCGCCGTTGGAAATGACAACCCCATCCCCCCATTGCTGGAAGGCCACCGACGTCCACCCCCTGAGAGGGAGTGACAGTGGGTTGTTGTCACATGTTAGGATTAGATGGCATTGTACGCAAGGAGCGCAAACCATATCAAGGCCTATGGCCGCACTCCAAGGGCAGGGAGAAGGTAGTCTAATGACTCTTTGATATATTTCTTAGTTGATTGAATAAGTTACAATGCCATGCCTTATATAGGGATGGCTTGACGCTTAGGAAACTAATTTCTAACATAAAGGAAACTAATCTTATTTTATCTTAACATATTATATCTTTAAGGAAAGCAATCTAATTAATCTATTATAAAGGAATAGCTTATTGGCCCTAGCTTGCTGTTGCCATGCGCCTGACTGTGGCTGCCTTGTGACACATGATGGTCCTAACCCACGCCTATGACATTACCCCGCTTCCAGAATTGCAGGTCATCCTTGAGCTGCTCAAACGGTGACCACGGTTGCAGCTCAAGGAGACCCCACGTTGATGAAAGGTTGCAGTGCCAGCACATCGTCACATGAGAACACAGTAGGCCTGTTGAAACTGACACAAATTGGAGCGCATCATTTTGGCACTAATGGGATTGCTCTGGTCCACCCATTTGGCCCAAAGAGTAGCCTACCTGCTGCTGTTGTGTATTGGGTTTTGCCAATTGGGAACTCATCTGAACATTAGGGTTTTAAGGAAGGAGCTCTGTATTGAGGGCAGCCACCCCCTTGCTCGCCCCTCTAGGCCAATTGGTGATCTAGGCGCACCAAGGCTGGCTCCGGTGGTATCGCCCATGGGGTTGGTAACTGTGAAACTAACAGTGGTGGTAAATGAGAGCGTCACGCCTACCATGGCAACAGAAGCCATGGGTATGAATCGACTGATCTGCTACAAAGTTGTCATATGCTAGTTTAAGATGGCCCTAGACCCAAGGAGTGCAACCATATCAAGGCCGGCGGCCACACTCCAAGGGCAGGGAGAAGGTAGAGGGAGGTAGTCTAATGAGGATTCAAGAAGATACATTGCTGTCCCTTTTATAGGGAATGATTTGGCTTGACGCTTAAGAAACTAATCCCTAATTTAAGGAAACTAATCATTACTTGAAGGAAAGCAATCTAACTAATTTATTTTAAAGGAATAGCCTGCCAGCCCTAGCTTGATGCTGCCATGCGCCTGACTGTGGTTGCCTTATGCACCACTCGATGGGTCTAGCCCACTAAAACCATTTTACAGCAACTGTCAAACAGGATCATCAACATATCCTTAATAAGAATTTGCTTCTAGCCTTCTACTACACTTTCGACACAATTGTTCAACTCGTCATCAATGTACACTGACATGCAATTAATTTAAGGAAATGAGTATGGAAAAATTTTCCTTATACAAGGCAACATATTGGGTTATGTCAAAGATTTTTTGTTTCATATACCTGCCAGGTGGATATTCAATATGCCCTTGTTGATGAAGTTACGATAACCAGTTTATATTAGTGAACAATTTTTAATCTGGAACACTATTGATTGGGCCATCTTACTCAGACGCAATCCATGTATAACTTGTGTCAGGTGCCAGATATGCGTATCTATGCTTTTTACTCTTTACAGAGGTGTTCCTTGTTTCCATAGTATTCCATAGGTTCAGTCTACAAGTATTGTACATGCCTTGTGGTTTTTAACATGTGCGAATAGCACCAAAGCGCAGATTTCCCCCCTCATACAGTTTATGGTATAGAGCCATCTTGACAGAACCATACTCGCTCTATTGTAGTGGATTGCAAGTTGCAATTTATAACCTTTTACCATAACTACATACTTTGGGCAGTCAAGCACGTACACTACAATCTTATTCACTGCACCGCATAAGTACGACTTTAGCGTTATACTGATCTTACAAGGTAATGTGTTCAGAGAAGACTTCGAGATAGTAAGTATATGGAGCACAAATTGCTCTTTTTATTGTAAGACTACGTTTCGGGCCTTTCAGAATTTGTGCTCTCATTCAGCAAACTACACAATGCTGTAAAATGAAATAAGCTTGACAAACTGTAAATACAAACAACTGATAATGGAAGAAGAGGCTACGCCATTGTTTATACACTGATCTTTTGGCGCTTGTGTCTTGCTCTGTCTAACATTCAAATACTTAATTCACTTGTAGTCTGTCGGGACCTGAATTTACAAATCCGGACCCTCTGTGTATTATTCTGTACTAGTCCAGGATCGCGCTAGTACACACAGGATAAACAGGTTGAGATACCACAATCATACACAACGGAAATAATAAATAAGTATCTCAAACATAATTATAAACGAGTTACACGACCTTATGGTCACATTACAATAATTCGCCATGTAGGGCGATAAGTAATAAAAGTAACACAAGTTCAATAGCGGAAGCAAAAGTACGTCAATGAACCCCTCGTTCTGCCACAGGCAACTGACGAGGCTCAACCCTAATTCTCCGGACCTTTGTTGAACTCCTCCTCCCAAGCTGGTGTAACTTCTTCTTCTGAGGTTTTGTTGAAGCAAGAGTAAGTATGCAACATACTCAACAAGTCATGCACAATGCAATTCTATTACTACATGCATGGCTTATTCCAAAGGAAAGGCTTAATTGATTATTTTGTATGAAGCAGCATTTCTTTTAACAGATAATCTTAATTAGATTAAAAGCGGTAGAACCATTACCATAATAATTAATGTCTCAATTCTTTTCCAAGAGCTTAGCACACAGTCCTAAGTTTGATTCACCAGTCTTTGGCACCTGACCACCCATTCCACATTTTATTTTGAAAATCTAACCCTTGACTGTAATCCCCGAGCATTGTCCAATACCACAGACGCGGCTATTTGAATAGGTTTAACACACACTCTGCAGAGGCTGTACACTTTACCCACAAGATACAGTCGCTCACCACACAGGTGATTGATTGCAACAGAGTCTTTCAGAAACTAATATCTAACCTATGAACCTCCCCAATATTGCCTTTCTAACATTTCCCTCACTCAGAGCCAAAGTTTAGAACAAGCGAATACTATTGGATGGGTACCAAGCCGTAGCACAGGTATGCTCCCTCACACAGTTACACCTTTGTGTAACTGCCGCCCCGAGGTATCAAAAGAAGATATTAGAACCCTACTAAACTAGGTCTGTCCCATTCCAGACATGTGACTGTAGAGTAACTCAATTCAAAGACTCGCAAGGTGAAGTCCTTAACTGTCCAAGGCAAGACATTCTTCTCGTAGATCCCGGCACGCGGCCTTCACATTACTCCATTCATCCCGTTGCCACACAGGCCCACCTGGCACGAAGCCATCTTGCCACTTGCCCCGGTCCAAATCGTTTTCCATCCCGGTTTGCATTTATGCAACACATGCCAAAGCCCACTTCATTGAATAAGTAGAACCACACAGGTTGCCATCCTCCAAATCCATCTCATGACATAATCGCATTATTCCAAAACATATTCCATATTTGCTTAGTCAATATTCTTTTGCACTTTTAAAGGTCATTCAGCGCACACAAGCAACTAAGCATCTACTCACGGTCTAGCCTCCCGTGTTGGCATCATAATAGCAACCAACTTAACTTAATATCTTAGGGTGACAAAGATTTCAGAGCATACAAGTAATATAACAAGGTGGCATAATCAAGATAGGGTATTATCTACTCTACCCAAAATTAATCAATGTCATTTTTCTAGTTAATATAGCATGCATAGTTTAAATTGAAATACATTTTAAAAAATCTAGGAGCAATATGGTCAAAGCATGACTTGCCTTCAAACAGCGGTTGGTCCTGATCTGGAACTTGCGATGGTTCTTCGAATTCCTCCCCGACAACTTCCGGCAACTCGGAGTCTAATCGCATCAAACAAACATACAATAAATACACAAACAGATAGCAAGATCAACTCTAAAAATAAAATAAAATTTACCAATAAATACTTCACATTTTTACAAATTTTTAGGAACTGGAATCACCCAAATCGGAGCTAAGACGCAAAAGTTATAGCGATTACAATTTTGTAAATTCAAATAAAAGAAAAATCCGAATTAATCTATTTATTTTCCCACTAGAAAATCCTGATAAATCCTTCGGCTTGACACGTGGCAGCACCAGGGTGAGCCACGTCGCCACGGGTCTATGGACCGGGCTCATGGCTCGGATCGGGATCATGGTGGACCAGGTCCACCGAATGGTGCCACTGACCCGTTGGCCCCTCGGATGACGTCATGCTGACGTCAGCCCTCACGGCTTCCTCATGATCGAGGTGGGCCCGACGAACAATGCACGGTCCGCTCAATCTGGCGACACATGGCACGACCCTATTGGTCCACGCGGTCATCGCATTCCCGCCCGCTGATTCAAATCAACGGCCGGTCCCACGTGATCAAACCCACCACGTGGCACCATCCGAACCGCCGGATCCAACGGCTCGAGACACGACACCGCGGCACCCTAGGGCTACGTGGCGCTTCCCATGGCTAGCGGTGCGGCGACATCTCACCCGATTGTTCAAAATCCAATGGCTACCGATCGGGCGGCAAGGGCTTTCCGACGACCACGCGACAAAATCTTGGCCACAGATCTAAGATCCGACGGACATCATCAAACGCATCGAAGATGGCTACGTGGACTCACTGTCGCGGCTGGATGAAGATCCAACGGCGGTAGTTACCCGAGCTATGCACTGCTGACTGAACCTACGTGGCTTAATCCGAGCCGAATATCCAAGATCTAACGGCCATTTTCAAGCGCATCTTCTACGGTTACGTGGCCTCACTAGAACCGCACAATTACGATCTAACGGCCGAGATCTACCGAAGTCATTCAAGCCTAATTCTACAGGGGAAAACGTTCGTTGGATGAAGATCCGACGGTCGGCGATACTCGCGGGTGTGACGAAGGTGCGGCGGCGCTTGGTCACCGGACTTGGAGAAGATGAAGTAGGCGATGGCGTTTCCGGGCGTCTCCGGTGGGAAGAAGTGGTCCACTTGATGCGTCTCGGCACGGCGGACTCGGGACGGGTCTTGGTTGCGGTGGAGAGTGACGGTCGACAGTGGAAAACAAGAAAAACCGAAGCTACAACAATGCCAACTTCGGCGAGCAACTGAGAGAGCTTCGGAGCACGACAATGAGCGAGCGAACGGACAAAAGATGCGGAGCGAAGGGACAAGTTGAATGCGCTATAACATGGGCGCTAGGATGCTTTGGTAAGCGCGCAAATCGTCCCCAAATCCCCGGCAGCCAACCACCTCTTAATGGCGACGGCGGCGCAACTGTTCGACTTCCGGGCGACGTGGCTCCATTCGCGTCGTTCGATCGGCTGCGATCCAACGGCACCCGAACTCGGGCGAAGCGGCTTTGGCACAGCCATCCGATCGCAATCTAACGGCCCAGTAAGCAAGCGGTTCGCTTGCGGTATGACGTGGCGCAATTCGGTCTGCCCGAGCCAACTCGATCCGACGGCTCTTGCGCGCAGGCGACGCGGCCCAACCTCAGCCGTTCGATGGAGATTGCACGGCCCGGAGCGAGTGGCGCTAGGGTTCCAGCCGAACGGCGCGCACAATGTTGGGCTCGGCCCAACACTGTAGCAAGGCATTTTCCGGTTTTCTTAATTAAAAATAATCACAGAAAATCAAACTAATTATTTAGGGCACTAAAAATACCCGAAAAATTCTAGAAAAATTCCAGAAAATATTTCAAGGTATTTAGAGCTTAAATAAAATATTTTATTTATTTTTGATAATTACTTTTCTGATATTTAATTATTCAAGAGAAAGATAATTTCAAATTAAACTTAATTAAATCCAAAAATTCAATTAAATTCAAATAACTCCAAAAATTTAAATTAGGCCAAATTTTGGGATGTTACATAGTCCATATGGTTTGTTTGTTTAACCCCTTGGCCATTTGTCGTATTGACGTGGACCATGCATCCTACCCGAAGAAATAGTGTTAAACAGTAGGAATTCACAGGTTTAGGGCTCGGCTTCCTACATTTAACAAAGAAATGAATACTGCATATCTTGGTTGCTACTTTGTTTCTAAATGTGTTTCATCTTCATTTCCGCTTGAGAATTCGACAGACATCCTATATTTGCTCCATGCATATTATATTATTCAATGTATGGACATAACAATTGATACTAACTGTTGGATTCTTGTATTGAAGAGAATGTGTTTGATGTGTCATGCATGTAACTACTTGGGTGTTATGGTGAACATTACATTACCCCTGTTAATAATCTCTGTTGATCTACTGGTCAGATATGGGTGTGGAGAGGTGCGAGCGCTTGGATGGCCTCACAGAAGCGCAGATTGACAGGAAGCTGGAGGAGCTCGCCAAAGCAGGAAAGTCATTTAAAGCTTAATAATGTTGGGCCAGCCAGGTTTTCTTTCGTTTAATCTCCGAAATAAGAGAAACGCTAACAAGGTATGTTTTGCTGTCATGATTTCAGTACTATGACGGTAGAATTCAAGTGTTGAAATTTGTCCAACTGATAGCTATGAAGATACTGTTTCTCTCTTGTTCTTTGGAACTGCCATTTTCTTTTCTTTTATTCGAGCATTCGTCAATAGTAATGCTATGCTGGGAATTAATTCTAAAGGATGATTTGGAGGAGCATTTGTCTGAAGCTACATATGCAACCTAATGACCTGTTGAACTTGAGCAAATGAACTTAGGGTGTGTCCTGTACCATTTGGGTGCATGGAATGATTCAGTATTTATAGGAATATTTTTAAGTTTGTATCTTAGGATCAGGATGGGATTGTTTCATTCAAACAACCAAACACATATATGAGTTTTTTCCTGAACCATCTCATACATGTACCACTTGGTAGAAGTAACCAAATGTAACATCCCAAAAATTTCAAAATGATAAAAATTAAAATTTTAAAATAAAATTAAATAAAAACTTTGAATTAAAATAATGAGTATGATTCAAAATATTGTTGAAAAGAATAAAAGCCTGTAACAATAAAATAGAATTTTTTTTATCTAAACTCAGGAAGCCTCCATCGACTCAATTATAAATTTAAAAAGTCGTATCAAAGCAATTAAGTATGAAATGAAGGAATTCAATGAACCTTGACTAATGGTGACAATGTCGAATTTAATAAAAATAGTGTTACAGATTTTGACTTGAAAATTTATGTAATCCTCGGATGGAGAAATACATCAACAGAAAAAATATTAGAAATTAATAACAATGTTTAGTTTATTTAAAAATTCAATTACGTAAAATTTGAAAATCCAAGAATCGAATGTCATAATTTTATTAAATAAAATGAAACATATTTAGAGTTTAAATTTTTAATGAAGGACCTTGTAGCTAAAAGGAACTCTTACAAAAAGTTTCACAAATTTTTGATGAGATATAAACTCCAGAAAATTTAAAAACAGAAAACTAAAATCTGTGCATAGTATCTTGTCAGAATTTTTATAAATTCTGTATGTCACATCTCGACTTGAAAATTTTACAAGACAAAGAAAACTGTCTAAAGATCACTCAAAAAATTATCAAATAATTGCGGACAAGATGGGTAACTGATTCAATGAACTCAGCTTCCTTCTGTTCATAGCCAATCCCCGATTTTGCGTTGCTTCCCCTCTACCTTCACTTACACGTGGGGCCATTTCCCTATTCAGGCCCACGCGACAGAGAGGCGCCTAGTCTTCTTCCTCCTCCGGTCGCAGAAGTCGAAGCCGAGCCTAACCATTGCTATAGCCTGTGTCACTCACGAACTCCAGCCACGTCGGTCTCTGCCACGCTGCCACCTCTCCGCATCTCGCGCTGAGCAGCCATACACTGTCGTCCGATCGCGCCATGCCCTGCCTCTACCACGGCCATCTCTTCCCTGTGCAGACGCCGAGTTCATCTCACCGAGAACACAACCCATGCCGGGCTTGCCTGTGCCATTTCTCGGCTATAAAAGGCACCCAAGGCTTGAGTTGTGACTGCGCCAACTTCTCTTCCACATCCCCTCTAATAATCCCAGCCGAGTAGCCTAGATCCTCCCCATTTCCGCCATTGCTAAGAACATGAAAGCTCGGACCAAAAACGAAATCCAGACAAAACGCTAAACCAAAACTAAATTGCTTTAAACCATAGTGTCAGTAAACCGTAGCAATCAAAAGCCCTCAAAAACATTTAGGAATCATCATCTAGAAATTGCCACCCCTTCTGCTCATCTTCTCTGAAACACGGGACACGGTGGCAGCCCAACTCAGTTAACCTCCAACCAAGGTGAGCAGCAAAATGGACCCATTTTTACTCCCTGTTGCTCACACACTCGATTCCCTCAAGGATTGACCGCTTCTTCAAGTGCTCCGGCTATCCACCACCGCCTGCGTCGCACAACGTTGTTGGCAGTCCACTAAGGCACATCATTTTCACAGCCGAGACCTTCGTGAGAACCCCCTTGTCTTCCTCGTGCTCTCTAGACGCTGGCCGACCAAGCCATGCCCTCCTTCGCCGCCAGCAGCCAACATGCCACCACTCCTCTGCTATGTGAGTATGACCGATGGGTCCTGACATTAGTCTTAGCCTCTCACAGCCGATCGCTCCCTCACTGACCAAATGACCCCACATGTCAGTCGGTTGTGTTTTAAAGAAAACCTGCGAAAATAAAAAACTGCTTTCAATATAAGGAAGGCGCATTCATGATTTCCTCTAGATTTCCTAAAACCGAACCAATTCCATATGCACATAACTTTTGCATTTTTAATCCAAACAAAATGAAATAAAATTCTAAATTCATCTAAAATCAAGTAATTCCAGAATATGCAAAAATATTTTGAAAAAGATTATTGGATGAATTTGAAATTCATGTTTAAAGAAAAGGCCTAAATATATGCTATACACAATTTTTTTGCAAACAAACTCAAAATTAAATGAAACCAATTTTGATGAAATCCTTATACTTCCAGAAATCCAAATATATAAAAATATTTGAATTTCAACTTTGTTTGAATCACTTTCTATTAAAGGTTAAGTTTCAATGCATCAAATATTCAAAAGGATATAGTTTGTGCAAAAGAAACCCAAAACGATTGAAATTGATTTCATTATATAAAAGTGAGAGAACTCTTGAAGAGGCAAAAATGATTTAAGAATTTGACTTAACTTGAATCTACCTTATGGGAAGAATATGATCTAAATGTAAAAGATGTATATAA
Organism: Guadua angustifolia; assembly: GCA_036346375.1. Taxonomy (NCBI): domain Eukaryota; kingdom Viridiplantae; phylum Streptophyta; class Magnoliopsida; order Poales; family Poaceae; genus Guadua; species Guadua angustifolia. The sequence continues at coordinate 59,325 of JAYEVE010000744.1, forward strand.
GCATTTGCATAAGTAGAGTAACTAATGTATCTATGAGTAACTGGCAGTGGTAACTATGTGTGTGTGTGTGTCTCTCTCTCTCTATATATATATATCAACTGTTGAAATAAATTGTATACAACAAATGAGTTTGCATGTACATAAATTTAATTCATATAAAGACCATAAACTCTATCCATATAAAAGAATATGTATATATAATAAAAGTCAGATCTTATATAATCAGACCATATGATGTAGCAAAGTCATTAAAACGGGTTATAGCTTATGCTTGAGTTTCTTAGCCAAAATATGCCATCCTATGATATATTTATAGTGAGAATAAAAAATATATGTACAAAACCTCATACATCAAGTATCATATTAAGTAAGGTTAGTCTCAGCATACTCTTGAAAGAAAGATCATGTTAGTCCGCAAAAGGTTTAATTTGGAACAGAGACCGTAAAAGACTTTAATCTTTATATGCTTATAATTATCACAACTAAAAGCAAAATAATGCAAAACCAGTTCTAAAACACTGTTAGGATTGTACCCTACTAATGGCAGAAAAATGATTGAGTAATCATGTATAGTATAGTCGCAAACTTAAAACGAAATCAAACTCCTTTTAACGTTAACTTTGTGACTACTTAAGCCTTTTCAGCAACTCACAAAATATCTCGTCTAAATGAGAGAATTTTGTAAAGAACAACCCAGGAATGTTCTTTAGGATATGGACTACCACAATCTAGAAAAATATTCTTAATACAACTTGCTTTACAACTAAATCCTGCTAGTTCAATACCCCTAAGTGTTATGGTCATCGGAAACACAGTATAAGAATAGTTGAACATATGAAATCTTTAGATAGTGT